>OW240916.1:199798429-200096493 GCA_933207985.1 Pelobates cultripes
TGGGTTACCGGTGTGGGAGACTATGCGGTTGTTTCAGGCCTAGTCTGGCTGCCATTCCAGAGGCTATTTTGTGTTGCCGCTTTATCTCCCTAAGTACTGTTTAAGCAGGGATCTGGGCGTACAACTCTCAAGCTGGTGTGCTGTCTTGTTTTGGTGTGATAGGTGTGGGTAGCGAGTATCTGTCTAGTTGTATCCAATTGTTGGGAGCTCCCCGTCCTCTCCAGGGCGGGTCGTGTCCGTACTGTGAGTCTGTCTGCATAAGTATGTATTCCTTCTACTGTCGGTGTCGGTCGCCAGGGAGTCAGTCCAAGGTCCGGTCGGGTGGTAGGGAGGGGTGGGGGATATCGACACAGTGGGAAAGGGTTGGGTGGGGTGTTTAGATATGTGAGCTCCGGGCTTCAGTGGGCCCCTGGGGCGGTGTGTTCCGGGTCGCTAGTCTCTTGGCTAGGTGAGAAGCCCATGGGTACCAGGTCAATGCACACTGCTCCTGTCTCCCATGGAGATCTGCCATTAAAGTTTCCATTGAGTATATTTCTTCCACCCTTGTCACCCATTGCTGGAGGGTGGGTGCTCCTTTCTGTTTCCAAATAACGGGGATTGAGTAGTGGTAGTATTAGGGACTTCTTGTATGCCTTTACGGGGGTGGGTGTGTGGTGTAGTAGCATCGTTAGGGGTTTGAGAGACAGATCTGATCCTGTGACTCCTTGTATCTCCCCCCTGATTTTCTCCCAATATGGGGCAATTACGGGGCATGTCCACCACATGTGGAAGTATGTGCCTAGGTGTGTGCCGCATCTCCAGCATGTGTCCGGTGTGTTCTCATGCATGCGGTGTAGGGTGTCGGGTGTTCTGTACCATCGAGTTAATATTTTGTAGTTCAGTTCTTGGAACTTCGAACTGATAGAGCATTTGTGTGTGAGGGTGTAGATCTTGTCCCATTCCTGTGCGGAAAGGGACTCCCCCGTGTCCCTCTCCCAGTGGTCCTTAAATCGGAGCACCACTTCCCCTCTGGTCTGGTTCTGGAGTGTGGTGTATAGGGCCGAGATACCCCTGGGGATGCGAGTTCTGTGTACGCACAAGAGTTCGAAGCTGGTTAGGGGCCTGAGCAGATGCCCACATCCCGGCAGGGATTGGAAGTATGTTTTTATCTGGTGGTAACGAAACTGTTCGAGCAGCGTTAGCGATCTGTCTGGGCAGAGGTCCCTGAGGGGTTTAAGTCCTTGTGGGCCAAACCATTGGTGCAGATACATCCAGTCGGATGTTTGGAGGCTGTATAGCTCGTTATGGGTTAGGGCATCTGCAAGGTCTGGGTTGTGTGTGATGGGCGTTAGGGGGCTGGGTGAGGTGATGAGCTGTAGTCTTACAAGTGTAAGAAGAAACTATCTCTCTATATCTTAGAGAATGGGGACCTCCATTTTTTGGTAGGGAGTGGATAAAGGATCGGGATGCCTCAAATGCATAAGTATCCATGTAATGTGTTGAATGAAAATCAGACCAGACTTGACTGGATTAGGGAATTACATGACAAATATGCACAAGTGTTTGATGGCCAATTGGGGACTGTAAAGGGACAACAAGTTTCCTTAGAATTAAAGGAAGGAGCAACACCAAAATATTTTAAAGCAAGAAGTGTGCCTTTTGCTCTAAGAGCTGGAGTGGAGACAGAATTGAGGAAATTAGAGGAGCTGAATATCATCTCCCGGGTTCGCAAAAGTGAGTGGGCCTCGCCCATTGTTCCTGTGAGAAAACGAAATGGGAAGATACGGATTTGTATGGATTTCCGCATGGCTCTTAACACACAGCTTAAAATAGCTAAGTATCCCCTTCCTAGGGTAGATGATCTTTTTGCATCATTGGCAGGTGGCCAGCAATTTCCCCAAACTGACTTGAAAAATGCATACCTACAGTTATCTGTACATCCAGATTCTTGACACTACTTACGATTAATACCCATCGGGGGCTATTCAGGTATAACCGCATGGTTTTTGGCATTTCACCTGCACCAGCTGTCTGGCAGCGAACAATGGACAAGCGGTTAGCTGGAATTCCTGGGACACAGTGCCTGTTAGATGACATGCTGGTGACGGGTAAATCAGAGGAGGAACATAAACAGAATGTAAAGGCAGTTTTGCAAAGACTTATGGAATATGGATTGAAAGCAAATTTGGATAAACGCCAATTCATGCAGGATCGTCTTGAATTTTGTGTAATTGACAAACATGGGCTGCATACAACAGATGAGAAGGTCAAGGCATTACAGGATGCTCCAACTCCAAAAAAATGTGACACAACTAAGGTCCTATCTTGGTCTGTTAAATTATTACAACCGTTTTTTGCCAAATTTAGCTCATGTCCTGTACCCTTTACATTGTAAAAAAAGCAGAAAGCAGAAGGAAAGAGACCTGAACATCATTTGTCTGAGTTCCTTCTGCAGGATCGAAATACACCTCATCCAACCACTGGACAACCTCCAGCATGCCTTATGTTAGGCCGTGAACTCAGGACAAAGTTGGATCTGCTAAAACCAGAGATTCAACAAAGGGTCATCCAGCAACAATCAAAGATGCAAGTCGGAAAAACAGGCCGTTGTTTCCAGACAGGGGATTCTGTTTGAATGTGTGTATATCATCAGGAAAACCATTGGAAAGAAGCAGTGATAAAGGAAGTTCTGAGGCCAGCGCACTATAAAGTTTTAACCTCTGATGGATGTTACACACGGAAACATACAAATCAACTTCGACCATGTATATCAGACAGCTTATTAAAGTGGGTAGGGCCACTCATGCAACCAGACACTGATATCTCGCATGGAGTTTGGCATGATGATGTTTCTGAAGTCTGCAATACACATGGTCCAGAGGCTCATGAGGTAATAGGAGATGATTTGGAGGAGATACCCCACGAAACTCTGGAACAAGAACTGCCAAGCCACAGTTCAAGTAACCATGAAGGCTGTGGTCATGAAAATACTGTCCATTCAACAAGAGAGAGAAGGGCCACAAACAGCTGGCAACCAGAAGATTCATTAAGAAACTATAGTGGGAGAAACTCCACAGTGAGAAGGTGGAAATGGTATCCTAGTAGGAATAGAATAAGCTGTCCTGAAAAAAAGATTGTAGATCTTGAAGATGATGGACAGAATGATGCAGATTAAGGACACATTTTTAAATTGTTAATTTATTATCGTTGACTTTTTACTATTTTGTTTTGTTTTCTTTCTTTTGTTGAGAAAGGAAGGAGATGTGATGTATGGGCAGTGTGGAAGGAAAGGAAGGAGATGTGATGTTTCCTGTACCTGGCCCGACTGATAGGAAGTGCACATCGAGTGAGCACTTCCTATCAGTCCAGCTGGGTACAGAAAACAGGTTTTCCTGTACCGTGGACCAGAGAGAAGCTTGGCCATGCTACATAGGGAAGGGGAGGTGAAGAGAGAGGCAGTGCTGCAGCCACCTGAGGTTCTCTATAGAGTGCTCAGGTGGCTGCAGCATTAAAGGGACTCTCCAGTGCCAGGAAAACAATCCGTTTTCCTGGCACTGCAGGTCCCCTCTCCCTCCCACCTCCCAATCTCCGGTTGCTGAAGGGGTGAAAACCCCTTCAGTTACTTACCTGAGACCCCCGTCGATGTTCCTCGGCAGTGGTTTCGGGTCGTCCGCCGCTCCTCCTCTTCATTACGTCGGCCGGTGGGCGAGACTGATCCCGCTCGCCGGCCGTGGAGACCTAATGCCCCGCATGGGCATTAGAGCACTCCATAGGAAAGCATTGAAAATGCTTTTCAATGCTTTACTATGAGGAATTGAGCGATGCTTTGAGGACGTCCAGCGATGCTCTAACACAGGTTTTCTGTGCTACGGACCAGGAAGTGCCCTCTAGTGGCTGTCTAGTAGACAGCCACTAGAGGTGGAGTTGACCCTGCAAGGTAATTATTGCAGTTTATAAAAAACTGCAATAATTACACTTGCAGGGTTAAGAGTAGTGGGAGTTGGCACCCAGACCACTTCAATGGGCAGAAGTGGTCTGGGTGCCTGGAGTGTCTCTTTAACCCCTTAAGGACACTTGACAAGTGTGACATGTCATGATTCCCTTTTATTCCAGAAGTTTGGTCCTTAAGGTGTTAAAAAACTTGGTGGCTGCCTAGTTCGCCTTATAGGAAGCACCGGCCATGATTACATACCCCTTTAATCTCCATCAGTAAGACCTGCTCAGTATGAAGGACCATTCACTGAGACTCAGACTGATAGTGCTAGTCACTAAAGTGAGAATTGACAGAAATTCAAACTGAATTAAAGGTAATTTCGAAATATTCACCAAAATAACTGAACTTGAAAAATTCTCCATGTGGGTTCTATTTTCAATTTGGCTATTTTGGACTTAAACTTAAAATGATTATCAGCAATTCTAATCTAAATAACCCTGTCTGTTTCCCATTGGCTCTTTTACTACCAAATGAAATGTGTTCTAAATGTCAAAATCACTGTCACATCTCACCATGGTCATTGGCAAACACCATCACGCATGCTGATTGTAGTCTGGCAGCCTGATAAATGTCAGATACTGCAGTTTATCTGGAAATATCCCAGTGGGCCAGTCCAGGTCTAGAGAGCATTAAGAGCACAAGCAATCAGTCAATGCACAAAGTCACACAATCACACAAGTCACAGAAGCAGCACCCGGTACAAGGTTTCCTGATTGAAGCCTGATTAAACTACTGCTTTGAATTCTATCTGCTAGTTTTATATAGCCATACTGCAAACAAAGAGCAAATAGAAACATGATATACATTAATATGTACAGTTAAAAGGATACTGTAGTGCCAGGAATACAAAGCTGTATTCCTGGCACTATAGATCCCTCTACCTCCCCCCTCCAACGGCATAAATAAATGGTTAAAAACCCTTTATTTACTTACCTGATCCCAGCGCCTATGTCAATGGGTTGATGCTCTGCCCCCTCCAATGGCCGGCAATGTGTCAGGTCGGGACTTTTATGAAATATGATTCTAGTCCATGAGACGTGGGACAACATTTGTTTAAACCTTTGAAGACAGCTCCAGCCATACTTCTATTTATCTTTATCTGTAAATTTACACATTTAGTTTTTTTCTTTATTTTTCTTATCTTTTAAGTTTGGCTTACACCAAGCCGCACAGCATTACTAGATATCTACTTAGCGGTGCTGTTGCACTTCGGCAATACCAGGCAATCAAACAGAAGGTGGAGGGGATATCAGAACTTAAAGGGTGCTCTCGAAGGCACAACAGAGTAGGGAACTAGTACTATATCACACCACCGCAGGGCTTCCCACTCTATTTCTGTTACATTATATCTCTCCTCTCCTGATCAACACGTAACAGTTGCAAATCTCAGAATCCTGTTACATTCCGTTTCATTTTGCAACTATATGGTGTTATTACCAAACTATCGAAACCCTGCGTTCTTTTTCTTTTCTTTTTGTTAAACCTTTATTTTGATTACTTTTTCATTATATTCATTTACTATATTACTTTTCTTTTTGACCTAGAGTAATTTGAATATTTACTTTTCATTCATTCTTTAGTATTTTAATCTGATAGGGGTTTTTTCCTATCACAGACACTATTTTCACTTATGACAAGTTCTGATAATATTTTAAATAATCACATTAAAAGTGACATTTTATAACTTTATTTATTTTTGGGTTACTCTTTACACAAGGGGATTATTGCCTAAATGGTTCCCCTTGTGTTTTGTTCTTTTTTTCCTTGATAACATTATCTGGGGGTTATCTGGGGGTAATCCCCTCTCCCTCCATTAGAGTAACCTGACACGTTTCAGTTCTGTATCAGAACTTTCGTCAGGATAAAGGTGCAATACAATAACCAGTGTTTAAAAAACAAACTATACTAATTAATACATTTTATACAAGTAGCACTTACCCTTTTCCCCTAGTGATTATCCATACATATATACACATACACACACGTATTATATATATATATATCTACATACATATACACACACATCCACACACATTCTACATTCGAAAAAAAAAAAAGAAAAAAAGAAGAAAGAAAAATAATCCTGCACTCCATATAATACAAATATACTTGTCAAGCGAAAATATAAAGAAGAATAATCCAGATAGCACTCTCAGGACTTGTAAAGTACATTCTATATGTAGCATAATGTCTCACGAATACAACAGTACCCCTCAAGTATAGGTTTTACACTGATTTGAAAAGTTACAGGGTCAAACAAGATTTGCCAATTTCTATTTTTATAAATTGCTATTTGCCAAATTGGCTATGTTGCCTTTGAGATGGTATGGCAACCCAGAAATGAAAATTAACCCTACCATAACATACCATCTGAAAAAGTAGACAACCCTGGGTATTCAAAATGGGTATGTCCAGTCTTTTGTAGTAGCCACTTAGTCACAAACACTGGCCAAAGTTAGCATTTATATTTGTTTGTGTGTAAAAAAATGCAAAAAAAGAATATGAACGCTAACTTTGACCAGTGTTTGTGACTGAGTGGCTACTAGAAAATACTAGACATACTCTATTTGCAATACCTTAGGATGTTTACTTTTGCAAATCGTATGGCATGGTGGTAATTCTTATTCCTGGGCCACCATATGGTCTCAAATGGAACATAAATAATTTGGCAAATTTAAATGAAAAAAAATTAGATGGACAAGCCTTATATTTGACCCTGTAACTTTCAAAAACACAATAAAACCAGTACATGGGGGTACTGAATACTCCAGAGGTTTCGCTGAACACAAATATGAGTGTTTCAAAACAGTAAAACTTATCACAATGATGATATCACCAGTGAAAATGCAGTTTTTGTTTAAAAATGCAAAGTACAAATAAAAACGCAAACTTTGGCCAGCGTTCATGACTAAGTGTCTACTACAAAAGACTGGACATATTGCATTTTGAATACCCTGGGTTGTCTACATTTGCAAATGTTTTTTTCATAATGGGGTTAATTCCTGGGCTACCATATGGTCTCAAAAGGCAACATAGACTGAGCAAACCAATCTGGCAAACTGAAATAGGCAAGCCCTATACTGACCCTGCACCCTCTCTTGGTTGTGAGCCAGGTACAAGAAGGGTAGTACTGTAGTTCTGACTGCAGAATGGTCAATCAGGGAGACTTCAAATCACACTCCTTGTGTGTTAGTCAGAGAGGCTGCTAGGTGGCAAAAAAGCCAGAGCTTCAGCCCAAGAGAAAACTATACATCCCAAGACAAATCTAACATTATTAACAAACTAAATCTAACGTTACAAGAAAAGAATATGAAATCTGCTTTTTGTATTCTATTATGCAAATATTTTTAACTGTTTGTTTATTTGTATTTATTTATGCATGCAATTTTATATTCACCCCATTTTTTATGTATTTGTCAGCTTTTAGCTCATATAAAAAACGTTCACCCTGACTTCGGTTTCTTTTATTGTAATAAAAGTCCTTGGAGTGCCATCATTTGAACTGTACTACATTCATTTGCGGAGCAGCACCAGGTATAGGACATTCTACTACACTGGAGTACAGGTGATTGTGGATTTTTAAAAATATATATGTATGTTTATGTGTGTATATATAAACACATACATAGAGAATCGAAAATGCCAATACAATCTCTGAGTGTTTCATAATGATTCTTTCTACATGAAAATCTCAAAGATGACAACAATGTCTCTTTAATATGGCACAACGAGCCATGGATCTTGTTTATTTATTATGTGTGCCTTAAATATAGCTTGCTGTGTCTACAATTTTAAACACTGACTCATTGTGTGAATGTGTAATCTTGACTAGTTATTACAAAATCTCTTAGGGTCTCTGAGAGCAATTGGTTTCAGATCTAAAATCTCCAGTAGTGAGAATGTGATAACAATGCTATTTTATACATGTAACACAAAAACAGAGGCTGTGATATTAGTCTATAATTTAAATATGGAGAAATATGCCACTGCAAGATCATCAAACGGCTCAGATGATTTGCATGCATGCAAATGTAAGATGTTCCAACTGGTTTTAAGTTCAACCTGGAGGATTCCAGTCACAGGTCACAGATCAGTGACTTACTATATGCACCATGTCCTGGGCTGTTCTCTTCATTCTTACCTTGTATTACTCATGTAAGATAATGAGAACCTGCATAGACAGCTCACAGTAGGTGCACTGTAACTTTCTAATGATTGGTAATATATCATTATCTTTTTCAGGTTCTGCGGCTCAGTTTGTGGTGACTCAGGAAGCTGCAATATCTGGGTCTATTGGTAATGATGCCCGTCTGACCTGTGGGCGCAGTGGAGGCTCAGTGACCGGGGGTAACTACCCATCATGGTACCATCAGACACCCGGGGGTGTCCCTAAACTTGTAGTTGGCAGTTATGGTACAAGCAACCAAAACTATAGACCCTCATGGACCTCAGATCGGTTCACTGGATCTATATCAGGGGGTTTGGCTGTCCTGTCCATTAGCAGAGTGCAGGCTGATGATGATGGAGACTATCACTGTGCTCTCTATGCTGGTAGTGGTATACGCACAGTGATACAAATACACAGAGAACTGAGACATAAATCTAGCATGTAACCATTTGACTGAACAGCAGGGGGCAGCAGTTAACCTTATAATATTTTATTTCCCTATGGTTATCTAAGTGAACACGTTCTGTATTAAAACTAACCCACCACATTAATGGACTCTTTGTTCTAAGTTTCTAAGATAGCCTTACCAGACTGCATGGCTACAGTTTCAACATATACTGTGGAATAGAACACATTATAAACTAATTTTAGGATCAGAGATGTCATTCTTATCCTTAGTTTGCTATAACCAATAGGACTCAAGAAGACGATCTATAATTATACACATTTTATATATTGTTATGCCTGTGATATATGTGGACCACAAACTTAGGTGTTTGTGCTGCATTAGAGGAGTCACAGTGCAGCTGTACTGTGAGATAGTAATGTATTTCCATTTATACACAGATACACAAGAGCTTCGGCAGTGTTCTGCAAATGGGAAGCCCTACTTGGTCACCTAGAGGGACAGCCTGTTTTCCTTCTCTATGACATATCCAGTTTACAGCAGAGTGCTGACCTGATAATATGAACTGTATCACTGATCTGTTGTCCTGTACGGTGTAACAGTGGCGGATCTAGAGCCTGATTTTTCGGAGGGGCACTTGTAAATTAAAAAAAATAATCCATGCACTATAACCACTACAGCTCTGTGTAGTGGTTATGGTGCCAGGACCCCCTCCTAGCACAATAACCACTACAGCTCTGTGTACTGGTTATGGTGCCAGCACCCCCTCCCAGAGTAAGTAATAAAACCATTTAAGAACAGTTTGACAACTTACCTGGGGTCTGCTGGGATATGGGGCTGTAGTAGGGCATAGGAGCAGTGGTGTGTGTGAGTGGTGTGTGTGAGGGTTGCAGTGTGTGGATGTGTAGGGTGTGTGGGGGCAGTGTATGTGTGGCAATGTGTGTATGGGGGACAATGTGTGACTTTGTATGGTGTGTATGTGTGTGGGGCAATGTGTGTATGGGGGGCAGTGTATGTGGGGTTGAGGAGGGTAGGGGGGGATATATATATATATATATATATATATATATATATATTTTTTTTTTTTTTTTAAATAAAAATAAAGAAATATATGTCCCCTTTCCCACTGGCAGATCCAGGGGGGGCAACAGGGCAATTGTCCGCCCCCCCGAGGCTCTCCCCTGCTGGCTAATGCAGGGTTTAAATTATTAAAATATTAGTTAATGTCCCCCCTCCCTTCTTACCTGTAGCCTGGGGAGGGGGGGAGGTGGACGGACATTGCTTTCTTTCCATCCCTCGTGGCTCTATTGGCGAGAGTGAACTATAGCCTGTAGCTCAGACTAGAGATCACTCTTGCGAGAATGGAGCGTTGCCACGGTAACCACGGCAACGCTCCGTTCTCATGAGAGGAGAACCCGGCGGAGCTGCAGGTAAGAGCTCCCACAGGTTCTCTCTCCCTCCCCTTCCAGCTGACCAGCAGTGATCTCTCCTCCGGACCATAAAGGCACACACAGCAGGGTTGGCACTTATATAGCGCCAGTCCTGCACGGGCCGGCAGGGGAGAGCCTCAGCCTCACTATTTTCTCAGGGAGGGGGGGAGGGAGGGAGGAAGGAGAAGGGGAGTGCAGGGGAAGGGGTGTGGGCAGCAATTTCCCAGTTGCCCACCCCCAATGTCGTGAATAGGAGCATGCGGGAGGATTTAACCTTCCTTTTATTAATATGGGGGTCATTGTGACCCCCCATAGGTTTTAATGCATGGGGGGGAATGACTAGTTATTTATTACAAGGAGAGAGTTGGTAGTGCTGCCAGCTCCCTGCTTGGTTTTTTATTGCGCATGCACACTTATTTCTCCGTGCTGTTGGGGTTAATTCCCCAAAAAGTTTTCAGGTTTTCACATACATTTCAATTGCCCTTGTAATAACTTTTATTACATAGTTATTAGTTGTATTTACTTTAATTTTTAATTTGAGATTTCCCTTTAACTTTGCCATAATGCAACATGTATGTGAACAATAAAGTTGAGTTGAATGCGTATGACGTAGCGACGTACGCTGACGTCAGAAGGCGGAAGTAGTAGCATGGAGTGGCCGCGGCGGATTTTTGC
Source organism: Pelobates cultripes (assembly GCA_933207985.1). Taxonomy (NCBI): domain Eukaryota; kingdom Metazoa; phylum Chordata; class Amphibia; order Anura; family Pelobatidae; genus Pelobates; species Pelobates cultripes. Next base: position 199,809,082 of record OW240916.1, read on the forward strand.
CGCCTAATGAGGATATTTAAATCGATATGCTTACACTTTGGCAGGACGGAGAGGAACAGGGGCCATCGAAGGGACAGGAACGTCCCGAGCGCGCAGCCCAATTTAGCCTGATTACAGGATTGCCCACGATTATGAATCCAGGAAAAGACCTGTCAGACTGACCAGATTCCACAGAATAGATGAGTGATTACTTTCTCACCGAGCTACAACTCATTTTCACCCTCATCCAATATACATCATCTACAAGATCTACCACCCTCCTACTGAATATACTATCAAGTTTACGTATTTTTTGGTGAGATCCATCCATATACCTATGAATTGTATAGTGCACTATATTTTGGACTATTAATAGGACTGGAATATATATACATTTTTTCTTTTTTTCTTTTTCTGCTTTTTTCTTTTTTACTATTTTTTATTATTTTTTATATTTTTTCTGGACATATCATTTCATTCATTTTTTGGATCAATAACCAGTGTAAATAGATATATAGCTTATGAAATTCAGCACAGGGAGGTTTCTGTGTGTATATATGTAAATAATCTCTATATATATGTATATATGATTGGAATGAATTTCACTAAGGTTTACTTGATTAACCTATGAATTATTATTATAATAAATATCTTTGCAATTTAATACAAGTTTAGATTTCACTATAATCATTTTTTGAGTGCGGTATTCATATTTGTTTTTGGATCTAGATTAGGAGGTTGTTGTGGGGTTAAACCTCGAATACCTGCACCTTGCATAATTGAGTGCCAACACTTATTGTGTTTTTGCTTGGCACTCTCCTTTAAGTAATAAGAAAGAACTAATAGCCTGGGTGCTATATCCCAAACGTCAGAAATATACAAAAATCAAAACTGAGGATGCACTCACAGGACTTGGTTAAAGTGAAAAAAAGGGACTTTTAATTATTCCATGTGAATGGAAAATTGATTTTTCTGTACATTTCACATGGAATAATTAAAAGTCCCTTTTTTTCCCACTTTAACCAAGTCCTGTGAGTGCATCCTCAGTTTTTTGGGGGGGCTGTGTGTGTCGGTGGGGGGGGGGGCTGTGTGTGTGCTTGCACTGTGTTTGCTTTTAAATTGTCTCTGGTGTCTCCACAAGTGGGATACCAGAGGACAAAAGGGCCAGGAAAGTGTATGGTGCATGTGTTTGGTGCATGCTTGTGGGATTGCCTGTGTGTAGAGTGTGGTGTGGTATTGTGTAAATAGGTCAATTTTGTGGTGTAATATGTGTGGCTAGGGGCTGTAGAGAGTGCGTGTATATGGGCATCAGGGGCGTATTAGCCGCGAGGCAAACAAGGCATTTGCCTTGGGCGGCATTTTTCAGGGGGTGGCAAAAAACGCCGCCCCCCAAATGCCCAGGACAAATGTCTTGTTAGCCTCGCGGCTAACTGACATTCTGGGCGCTGGGTGGGCGGGCGGCGAGGGAGCTCTTACCCTGAGCGCTCTGCTCTGCTCAGCTCCCTCGCGCGCCGCCAGCAGAGTGAGGCTGGGAGCCGGAATATGACGTCATATTCCGTCTCCCAGCCTCACTCTGCTGGCGGCGCGCGAGGGAGCTGAGCAGAGCAGAGCGCTCAGGGGAAGAGCTCCCTCGGCGGCCGCCCGCCCGCCCAGCGCTGCAGCCACTGGACCCCAGGGAGAGGAAGAACCCCCCCAGCATTACCAAAGGTAAGGAGGCTGGGGGGGGGTTAAATAAAAAAACAAAAAAAAAACACTAGTGTGTGTGTGGAAGTCTGTTAGTGTGTATGTTAGTGTGTGTATGTATGTTAGTGTGTATGTATGTTAGTGTGTGTGTGTGTGTGTGTATGTTTGTGTGTGTATGTTAGTGTGTCTGTTAGTGTGTGTATGTTAGTGTGTGTGTATGTTAGTGTTTGTGTCTGTTAGTGTGTATGTTAGTGTTAGTGTGTGTATGTTAGTGTGTGTGTGTGGATGTCTGTTAGTGTGTGTATGTTAGTGTGTCTGTTAGTGTGTGTCTGTTAGTGTGTGTATGTTAGTGTTTGTGTCTGTTAGTGTTAGTGTGTGTATGTTAGTGTGTGTATGTTAGTGTTAGTGTGTGTGTCTGTTAGTGTTAGTGTGTATGTTAATGTTAGTGTATGTATGTTAGTGTTAGTGTGTGTGTGTCTGTTAGTGTGGATGTCTGTTAGTGTGGATGTCTGTTAGTGTGGATGTCTGTTAGTGTGGATGTCTGTTAGTGTGTGTGTTTGCCTGTGAGTGTGTGTGTCTGTTAGTGACTGTGTGTTTCTGTTAGCTAGTGAATGCGTATCTGTCAGTGAATGTGTGTGTGTGTATTTAGAAGGCGGAGCAGGGGGGAAGGTTGGGTGGCGGTTGCGCGGGGGGGTGCCTGAGTTTTGTCCTGCCTAGGGCAGCACAAAACCAGGATACACCACTGATGGGCATAGTGTTATAGGTGACGTAGTGAGTGTCACTTATACACACACACTACTGTGTGTAGAGAGGGTGTGTTTAGAGAATGTTGTATGTGTTTGCTTACAAGGAATGTAGTGTGTGTGTAGGTGGTGCAGTGTGTGTGTAAGAGATCTAGTGTGTAAAGGACCCAGAGTGTGTATAGAAGATTGTGTGTGTGTGTGTGTAGAGGATTAAGAGTGCATATAGGGTAAGGGATCTAGCGTGTATGTGGAGCGTAATGTGTGTAGTGGTGCAGTGTGAGGGGTGCTGTAGTGTGTGTGTGTGTGTATATATATATATATATATATATATATCTATCTATATCTATATCAAAAAAACAGGATGCTTGGCACTCTCCTTTAAGTAATAAGAAAGAACTAATAGCCTGGGTGCTATATCCCAAACGTCAGAAAAAAATCAAAGGGAGGATGGGACTTACAGGACTTGTTAGTGAAAGGGACTTTTAATTATTCCATGTGAATGGAAAATTGATTTTTCTGTACATTTCACATGGAATAATTAAAAGTCCCTTTTTCAATAAGTCCTGTGAGTACATCCTCAGTTTTGGGGCTGTGTGTGTCTGGGGGGCAAGTGGGGCTGTGTGTGTCTGGGGGGGCTGTGTGTGTCTGTGGGGGGCTGTGTGTGTCGGGGGGGGCTGTTAGGGAAATTATTTAAAATATATATTTTTTATTTTATTAATAATTATAATATTATTATAATTAATAATTATTAATAATAAAAAAAAAAAAGTTATGTCCCCCCACTTCTTACCTTTAGCCTGGGAGGGGGGGAGATCCGTTCTGCGTGGGTGTGGGGAGCCGGGTATCAATGGAGGAGGGGGACCATGCTGCCTTCCCTGGTGGTCCAGTGGTGAGAGTGAACTCTAACCTGCGGGTTAGAGTTCTCTCTCGCGAGATCTGAGCGTTGCCGCGGTCAGAATCCCGCGAGAGGACCGGGCGGAGCTGCTGGTTAGAGCTCCGCCGGTCTTCTCCTCCCTCCCTCCCTCACCCAGCCGGCGGCCGCATGTAACAGTGCCTGTGGGCCGGTGAGGGAGATCTGTGATCTCCCCACCGGCCCATGGAGGCACACTGCGGGGCCGGCGCTCGGATAGCGCTGGCCCTGCAGGGGCTAGCAGGGGAGATCCTGTGATCTCCCTGCTGGCCTCGGCCCCACGGCCATCGCGGCCCACCGGGCATTTGCCCGGTGTGCCCGATGGCCAGTCCGGGCCTGGTAGTCAGTAAGGCAGGCAGAGGTCAGGGTCCAGGAAATCAGTCAGCAGAGTAACAAAGATCCAGCAGGAAACAACAAACAAACAAAAGGACCAGATACCAAGCCTCCGGCAGAGCTGGCTTTTACAGCCTGCTGATTAGGAGCAGCTGACCCTAATTGGTAACAGGCTACAGGTGGATCAGCACTGCTCACTCCAGCCAAAGGAGTTAAGTAGCAGAATAATACAGACAGATACCATAGCCCCCTGGTGGACAGCATGGTAGAGAACCTGACGGGGATGCTGGAGCTGTGAGTTTATAACCAGCCAGGTCTTTTAAAGGGGTGGCCACGCCTTGCTGTCTGCAGGGTGTAATTAAAATGATAGACTGATCATTTCTTTGTCAGTGGCCAAATGTTCAAAATCAGCAGGGGATCAAATACTCCCCCTCACTGTAGCTGTTATCATATATTTTTTGCTTTGTTTAAGAAGACAATTGGGTTGCATTGTGTGCTTTTCTTTTTTTTTTTTTTTTGACTTGTCAAGTGTCTCTGCTTAAAGAGGAACAGTAGATTAAACTATTTCGGGCATTTTTTCTGGATTTCTTGTGAACAAGTAGAAGTGCCAAGACGTAGAAGTAGTAATAATTTTTTTCTGAATAGTTCCCTACTTTAACCAGCTGTCCAAATTCATGGTTGTTTATTGGTAAAAAACAAAACAAAACCAAAAAAAAACACTTGGAAAAATACAGATTTTGCCGCCTGACTGCAGACAATGCTGTTTTTTTTTATAAAGCTCTTAGAAAGAACTTAACTTAAAAGACCACTATAGGCACCCAGACCACTTCAGCTTAATGAAGTGGTCTGGGTGCCTGGTCCCTCTAGTGTTAACCCTGCAGCTGTAAATATAGCAGTTTCAAAGAAAATTCTATGTTTACACTAAGGTTAGTCCAGCCTCTAGTGGCTGTCTCACTGACAGCCGCAAGAGGCGCTTCCGCGCTTCTCACTGTGAAAATCACAGTGAGAAGATGCTGGACGTCCATAGCAAAGCATTGAGAAATGCTTTCCTGTGGAGTGTTTAAATGCGCGAACGGCTCTTGCCGCGCATGCGCATTTGGTGCTGAGGTCGGCAGGAGGAGGAGAGTTCCCCAGCGCTGAGGGAGCCCGGGACTGGAGAAAGGTGTTTTAATCCCTTCAGCCCCGTTCAGCCCAGCGGGAGTGGGACACCTAAAGACCCCATAGTGCCAGGAAAACAAGTTTGTTTTCCTGGCACTATAGTGGTCCTTTAAGCAGGATTTGGAATCTGTCTTGGAGCAAAAAGATTTGAACACTTTGAAACAGATCTCAGTAACTCACAGCAAAGAATGCTGTGTTTTACAAATCTCTTAGAAAGATTTTAATGTAAATGCCTCTGTTTTCGAGTAAAATAAACATTTTAATACAGATCTCACTACCTGACTGCAAAGTATGATGATTTCTATGAAGCTCCTAGAAAAAACTTAACCTAAGCAGGATTTGGATTCAGACTTGGAGCAAAAAGATTTGAACACTTTGAAACAGATCTCACTATCTAACTGCAAAGGAAGCTAAACTGGTTCATGGATTGCAGGATAAAACTTACAAGGAAAGGTTAAAGGAACTTAACATGTATAGCTTGGAAGAAAGACGAGAAGGGGGAATATGATAGAAACATTTAAATACATAAAGGGAATCAACACAGTAAAGGAGGAGACTATATATAAACGAAGAAAAACTACCACAACAAAAAGGCATAATCTTAAATTAGAGGGGCAGAGGTTTAAAAAAATATTAGGAAGTATTACTTTACTGAGAGGGTTGTGGATGCATTAAATAGCCTTCCAACAGAAGTGGTAGGAGTTTAAGGACCAAACTTCTGGAATAAAAGGGAATCATGTCATGTAACACATGTCATGTGTCCTTAAGCGGTTAAGCATGCGTGGGATAGGCAGAAGGCTATCCTAACTATAAGATAAGGCCAGGGACTAATGAAAGTATTTAAAAAATTGGGCAGACTAGATGGGCCGAATGGTTCTTATCTGCCGTCACATTCTATGTTTCTATGATGCTGTGTTTTACAAAGCTCTTTTTTAGCGTAAATGCCTCAGTCTTAAAGTAAAACTAACACTTTAATTCAGATCTCACTATCTGACTGTATAGGATGCTGTTTTATTCACAGCTCTTAGGAAGATATTAATGTAAGTAGGATTTTGGCTCAGTATCTGAGTATAAAGAAAACTTTAATACAGATCTCACTACCTCACTGCACTGTTTTGCTAACAGCTCAGATTTTCGTAGCAGAAGCAATGTTTTTTTGTGCGTGTATTGTCACGGGTGGTGGTACGGAAACCGGGACCCCTGAGTGCCTGATGAGAAGTTGGGAGTCTTCAGCGTGGAAGTGGATTATCAGGGTCTGGTGCAGGGTAACCACACGCCCCCTGGTGTTGAGCACCAGCGTTTGCGCAGCCACATACCAGAACCCTGATGCAGCTACAGCGGATCCCAGGAACTAGGAGCAGGAATTAAGCAGATCTCCCAGGAACTGAATAGGGAGGCGCTGCAGCAAGAATGTATCCAGTACTGAAACAAGGCAAGACTAGAGATAGGCACCATTTATGAAAACAAGACAGAACTAGGAGAACAGGGCAAGACTAGAGATAGGCACCATCCATGAAAACAAGACAAAACTGGGAGAACAAGAACCAGAGCAGGACAGATAGCAGAACATTTACACAATACATAAGGAAACATTAACTAAAACAGGGGCAGGACAGGACAGGACTGTATATGGACTGGGTTAACAAAATAAAACAAGACAAGATAGATTGGGGAAACAAGAGGAGACATAACTAAGCACTATATATGAAAGGTATGGGGATTTAGTTACATTATATGATCATACATTGCATAGGCCTGCCACAACGCCAATGTACCCCATATTTGGCAGGTCCTACACTGCCTAATATTCACTAAAAGAACCATACTAAACCACAACAGAACTTACCTGCAAGAAAGGTTAGAGACTTGAAACACTGCTGCAGGTCCAGACTGAAACAAAAGGGAAATGGAAAACAAACGGGTGTGGCAACATAAAACAAACATTTAGATGAATCCAAGAGACTGGGAAATCCAGGGACGGAATATAAGAATGAACCCAGAAACCCAGCATAAAGAAAACCAGACATAGAATAGAAAACCAAGAAAATCTAAACAAGAATTGTAAAAAGAGTACTGGATACCAGAAGCCATCACCAGACTGATCCGCAAAACAAGGCATGATGTGACATGTATAAAACGGATTTATAACGATAGCAAGCAGAATATATATACCTACCTAACATAGCCTTTCAATATCCCTACCTAACAGAGCCTTTCAATGTCCCTAATAGAGAATATCAAAGTACCTACTTAGCAGAGGCTTTCAATATCCCTATCTAACATAGCCTTTCAATATCCCTATCTAACAGAGCCTTTCAATATCCCTATCTAACAGAGCCTTTCAATATCCCTATCTAACAGAGCCTTTCAATATCCCTATCTAACAGAGCCTTTCAATGTCAAACAAACAATTTCAATGCCCCTAACAGAGCTTGAACTTTTTAAGTCCACTGTCTATCACTCTTTACCACGAGTGATAGGAAATGGCTAATGGCAGAGTGGGCTGGCTAACAGCAGGGCAGACTGGCTGATGGTAGAGCTGTCTGATGTCAAGGTGGGCTGACGACAGGTCTAGCTTAAGATCGCCCTCCCACGATCTCTGAAGTAGATCACGTTTGCACAATCCCTGCTGTTTCCGATTTTCTGGGAAGGAACAGAAGGTAGCAGCAGTCATCTTGGTTGTGGCATTCGCAGTGGAACCCCAATTTTGTTCTCACGGAAAACCAATTGGGTAATGCTGCTCTAGGGGATACTAAAACACAACTCTGCCCGCTGAAAGTCTGTATGCACTCATTAAGCAGCTGTTACATGTAACTTTTTTTGTTACTCTTATTTACAAGATTGAGTATATGGTGAAGACATAATATCTCAGTACACCACCTTTGCAGACAATAAACGTCTGAAATATCATTATATCAGTATTAAACTATCAAGTTTTGTGGCACATGGCCTTAATTTAATTTTCTTTGGCAGAACCAGCCAATTGATGCTCGCTGTAAGAGAGACACAGGCCTCCACCCTGTGCATCCCTGTGTGTTAAAAAACAGATGAGAGGGCAGTGATCTGTCAATCGAGGGCTCCATGCAGACTGAGCTTGCATGGCAGCAAAAAGCATTATAAGGGGTGTCCTACCCTATGCAATCTCAGTAAGAGCCAACCAACTGAAGTCCATTAAGAGCCAAGTCTCACTTTTCTAAGTAATGAAGGGCTTTTCCCGCCATGCAATCTAAATCTGCGTTGAGCCCTCAATTTTTTTTTTTTTCAGACGTTGCATATTTTTTAAGCCTTTTTTTAACTTTTGCAATCTGGTCTTCTTTTTATTTTAAAGACTTGCATCTGTTTTTTGAGGCTGAAGAAAATATGTTTTAAGAAGAAAGAAGACACCAAATACCAATAATAATAAAATTAATGTAAGCATATATATCTCTTTTTAGGTATTAAACTTTTTGATCCCCTTCCCTATTCTTGGGATTAGGTGGACAGGCAGGTATTTTTTTATTGTAGGGGGCCAGTGGATAGTGGCTTGTTGACCCCTAACCACCAGGTGAGACATGGACACAGTTTTTGGTCTGCTGCATTATCATTACTCCTCGATGTATAATTATAGCCCCCACTCGATGACAGTAGGGCTAGGTGCAGGCATTAAGTCACCCCCCAAGTTATTACAATTATTGCCCCCACCCATTGCCTGTGGGGGGACATTAGGTCTTTCCTAGATATTAATATTATTTGAGCACCCACAATAAATCCCTCCCCATTTATTTTATTTAGAGTTCACACTCAGTGACCACCCGATATAGAGCATCATCCGACTTTGTTTTGAAGAATCTAAACTCACATTCAACTTTAATTGGGGCTGAATGGATAATGAGCTTCATCACCTTTTACAGAGTTTAGCTGAAATGGAGTGAGAGTTTAGCTGAAATGGAGTGAGAGGATATTAACTATATATATATATAATAATAATTTACCACTGGCAGTAAAACGGGAATATTATTCTAACCATTTTTTGTTTTTGTTTTGTTTTAGTGGATGGTAGTTGTTTAATGATGGTGGTTAAAAGCTCAACTACCTTTAATTTCCAGTGAATTAAAACTGACAATTTTGTTCCAGTTCAGCTACATGAGCACATTTTACTAATCAGCTCACCACACGCAGTTTATTGTAAACCCTAAATTAAAACACATCATACCTGACCTGTTGCTTTTGTGATACATAGGTGATAATGCAATGCTGCCCCCTGTGTATAACAATACACAGCTAAATTACACAATCTGCCTTGAAGTCCAGGTGCAGAGAATGAGGAGGAGCATTATCCTATCAGCTCTGAACTATTTACAATTAATGGTTTTATCTCACAGCGGCTCAGGTTTAACCCCTTAAGGACGGAGCCAAATGTACACGTTGTGAACAAAACAAAATGTAAACAAAACCTGTCATTTGCGCTACATGTCTGTCCAACCGTAATTCACCTTTTTCATAGTAAATACACCCACCCTTATTATATATCATTTTATTCAGGGGAAACAGGGCTTTCATTTAATATCAAATATTTAGCTATGAAACATAATTTAATATGAAAAAAATTGGAGAAAATAAGATTTTTTTAGTTCTACATGACATTTTAACTGTCAATGTCTTAATACTGTTTGCTTTTACTGCAATAAAATACACATATTTGTATTCAGCAAAGTCTCACGTGTAAAACAGTACCCTATGTACAGGTTTTATGGCGTTTTGGGAAGTTACAGGGTCAAATATAGCACGTTACATTTGAAATTGAAATTCGCCAGATTGGTTACGTTGCCTTTGGGACTTTATAGTAGCCCAGGAATGAAATTTACACCCATAATGGCATACCATTTGCAATAGTAGACAACCCAAGGTATTGCAAATAGGGTATGTCCAGTCTTTTTTAGTAGCCATTTGGTCACGAACACTGGCCAAAGTTAGCGTTAGTATTTGTTTGTGTGGAAAAATGCAAAAAACGCCAATTTTGGCCAGTGTTTGTGACTAAGTGGCTACTAAAAAAGACTGGACATATCCCGTTTACAATACCTTGGGTTGTCTACTATTGCAAATGGTATGCCATCATAGGGGTAATTTTCATTCTTGGGCTACCATAGGGTCTCAAAGGCACCGTAACCAATCTGGCGAATTTTAATGTGAAAAAAATTAAACGCAAGCCTTATATTTGACGCTGTAACTTTTGAAAACACCATAAAGCCTGTACACCAGCCTCAGCCTCACTAACCCCCACCACCCTCAGCCTCCCACCACCCTCAGCATCACCTCCACCACCCTCAGCCTCACCACCCCCACCACCCTCAACCTCAGACTCACCCCCCACCACCCTCAACATCACCCCCCACCACCCTCAGCCTCACCACCCCCACCACCCTCAGCCTCAGCCCCCACCACCCTCAGCATCAACCCCCCACCACCCTCAGTCTCACCACCCCCACCACCCTCAGCTTCACCTCCACCACCCTCAGCATCATCCCCCACCAACACCAACCACCCTCAGCCTCACCACCCCCCACCACTCTCAGCCTCACCACCCCCCACACACAAGGATACTCTGTCAGACACACTCTCAGGGACATACACAGGTAAGTTGTGCATCAATGTGTATATGTGACACTTTTTTGTTAATGAGGCCTCATGTTTGAGTTTCGCCTAAGGCCTCATAAAGTCCAGAGCCGCCTCTGCATTCAGGTGCTCTTGTGCAAACTGTAAACGTGCAGCAATGTTTTGTTTGGACAGCAGTGGCTTCCTCTGGGGTATACTTCCATGAAATCCATTCTTGTTTATTGTTTTACATATTGTAGATTCGCTAACAGGGATGTTAGCATTTGCCAGTGACTTTTGTAAGCCTTTAGCTGAAACTCTGGGATTCTTCTTCACCTCATTGAGCAGTCTGCGCTGTGCTCTTGCAGTCATCTTTACAGGACGGCCACTCCTAGGGAGAGTAGCAGCAGTGCTGAACTTTCTCCATTTATAGACAGTTTGTCTTACCATGGACTGATGAACAGTAAGGCTTTTGGAGATACTTTTATAACCCTTTCCAGCTTTATGCAAGTCAACAATTCTTAATCGTAGGTCTTCTGAGAGCTCTTTTGTACGAGGCATCATTCACATCAGGCAATGCTTCTTGTGAAAAGCAAACCCAGAACTGGTGTGTGTTTTTTATAGGGCAGGGCAGCTGTAACCAACACCTCTAATCTCATCTCATTGATTGGACTCCAGTTGGCTGACTTCTCACTCCAATTAGCTCTTGGAGATGTCATTAGTCTAGGGGTTCACATACTTTTTCCACCTGCACTGTGAATGTTTACACGGTGTGTTCAATAAAAACATGGAACATTTCATTCTTTGTGTGTTATTAGTTTAAGAAGACTGTGATTGTCTATTGTTGTGACTTAGATGAATAGATCACATTTTATGACCAATTTGTTCAGAAATCCATATCATTCAAAAGGGTTCACATACTTTTTCTTGCAACTGTACATCATACAATCCCTCCCCTCTGTCTGGGAGATAATTGAATCAGATACTGTATTAACTCAATTATCTCCAGGCAGAAAAACATATATTTTTTATAAAACCCCCAAAGTACCCCAAAAACACATACAAAATGTTATATCCCCTGATATGGGTGACCAACATATCCAAAAATCACCCAGATCAGTTTAGGGGTTCAGGAATTTCCTGGAAGTCAAATTTTGACCGGCTGCACGCATGGCCCCATTCCCAAAACAGTTCCGACAAATCAGGCTGTGTGGTCAGTCTACTTCGAGGATTCAAAGTAAAATATATAATACCGAACGCATAGCTTCTCCGTTTATGTCTTTCGTTCGGGAGTTTATTCTTACCGAATGCCGTTCGATTCCTATTTGAATAGCCGAACATCCGTGGAAGGTGTTCGGATGCTTCAAAACGCTACGGGAGTCTGAAGTGCCGCTTCACCAACAGTTTATTACAGGGGCCATAGTCACAGGGAAGGAGGCTGGCAAGCAGGCTCCTCCAGGAGCTCATGGCAAATTAATGTAAAAAGGGGAGTTTGCCACACATACTATAAAGAAAAGGCAATTCACGATCAGGCAGTGGTTCCGCCACAGGATTCACTGGGTTAAGCTTTAAGCAATTTATTGATTTAGGATTGGGGACCATGAAGTGTTCTTTTCTAAGAGGAGTTAAACCTAGGTTTGAGCTAGGCTGTTTTTATTTTAGATTTAGGCCTTGAGTGGTTATATTTGAGAATAAAATAATGGTTTAATTAGGATTTCAGAGGGAGGGAGTTTAGGTTTTCTGGGAAAGGTGTGTTTAGGGTCCATACATGTGGAGTTTTACAGTACTCTTCCTTCTGTGATTTCTTGTGGAGCTGTTATGCAGTTTGCATCACTTAGAGCTTTCCCTGTCCCACCTGCAAGGTTTTTATAATGTGAAAGACTGTTAACCAGATGGGCAGTGACACATTGGAGCTCATATGGCAATGATTTCTCACCACCCTCAACATCACTCACCACCACCCTCAGCCTCACCACTCCCTACCACCCTCAGCATCACCCCCCACCACCCTCAGCCTCACCACCCCCCACCACCCTCAACCTCACCACCCCCCACCACCCTCAGTCAAACTGTGCAGTGGTGGTTCCCAGTTGGGGTTAAGTGACCGTGTACAGCAGTAAACTAACCATAACCACCTGTCTCACACTGGGATGAATGAAGAAGGCTATCTACCACACTAACTTAATGTGAGTACCAGTGTGGCAGTAGGTAGGCAAGAGGATTTATTTTAATTTTTAAATGGAAATGAAAATGGAAAGACAGTGCGATCCAGTGCTAGAACACATACTTTGGGATAAACCGTTTGTGACGGACCCTCCATCAATCAATGCTTCTAGTGCTTACCAAGGACCATCAGCACCGCACCAGACACCATAAGCACCGTAGATCCCACGAACCGCCGCTCCTTGGCTGGGAACTTGCCATCCTCTACCCACCCTGGACCTACGACAAGGCTCCAGATTCCAGTGGGTGAACCTCTCCTCCAAGAGAGAGTAGCAGAAACAAGCTCTTAAAGCGGCACTGTCATGCCGAATCCTGTTTTTTTTAACCCCCCTCCCGCCTCCACTACATCAAATTGACCCCCTAGTCACCCCCAAAGTCCCTAAGCCCCCCACATTACCTATTTTTTTATCTTTATTTTCTGCCCCGATCTTTATTTAGGGCGCCGCCATCTTTGTGTGGGTAGATGAAGTCCCTGTGGGACACGTCATCTGCCCACACTAGATAGCACTGAGATTCCCGCACATGCCCAGTGAAACACCTGGACATGCGAACGGGAATTTCATCTATTCCTTCATCAGACAGACGAATGAATGAATAGAAATGTCAGACGAACAAACTAACACTGTGTATCAGTGATCGTTTGTTCGTTTAGTTTATTACAAGGAGGGAGCTACCGGCACGCAGCTCCCTCCCATGGGCGTAGGAAGCGGTGGGGACGGAATCCTCCCCAGGAAATAATGCGGGGGGGACAGGTATGGTGAAATCCCCCCCAGGTTAGGACTAGGAGGAGTGCACTAGGAGTGCTGATAACGCTGGTAACATTTCGGTGCATTCGGATTCGGCTTCCGAATGCACCAGTGTAGCTGACCTGTTAGTTACACGAACAGCGTGATCGGCACTCCGGGGTCTCCTTCCTGTTTCAATGTGGCACGGGCGGAATGTGCTGCAGACTGCAGGAGCAGGAGGACGCACATGTCTGGACTCCAGTGGCAGCCTGTCAGGGAGGAACCTTCAAGCAAAGTTGCTGGCTAGTGTGTGTACTGCTGGGACCACAGAGACACAGCCTGGGTAAGTAATGTTGATAATGCTGTGTTAATTAATAATGTGTAAATATTAGCAATAATATACTGTTTTATGTAGCATTAGCAATAATATACTGTTTTATGTAGCATGGTAATTCCTGTTGCTTCTCAAGACTAGTGGCCCCTATTCTAACATTGCTGTCAGTCAGACAGTGAGTGATGATCATGTCATTAAGTCACAAAATCCATAAATATTAATGACATGAAATATATTAAAAAAAACATTATATTATATAGCATTTTTCTCCCCTGTGACTGTAAAACACAATGCAGTTCAGCCCATACTTTGTTTTTTAGTAATGCTATACCAGTTTATTTTTACTGCTGCTATAACGGTTAATTTTTACTAATGCCATGTGGGTTTATTTTTACTAATGCTATATGTCGGTTTATTTTTACTGCTGCTATACCGGTTTATTTTTACTAATGCCAAGTGGGTTTATTTTTACTAATGCTATATGTCGGTTTATTTTTACTGCTGCTATACCGGTTTATTGTTACTAATGCCATGTGGGTTTATTTTTACTAATACTATATGTCGGTTTATTTTTACTACTGCTATATGTCAGTTTATTTTTACTACTGCTATACCGGTTAATTTTTACTACTGCTATACCAGTTTATTTTTACTGCTGCTATACCGGTTAATTTTTACTGATGCCATGTGGGTTTATTTTTACTGTTGCTATACCAGTTTATTTTTACTGCTGCTATACTGGTTAATTTTTACTGATGCCATGTGGGTTTATTTTTACTGCTGTTATACCAGTTTATTTTTACTGCTGCTATAGGAGTTTATTTTTACTGCTGCCATGTGGGTTTATTTTTACTGCTGCTATACCAGTTTATTTTTACTGCTGCCATGTGGGTTTATTATTTAATTGTATTTATACAAGATCTTTTGAGCATATTGGTTCTATTTATATAGTTATAGTATTTAATTGTATTTATACAAGATCTTTTGTTTTGTTAAAATCAGGCAATAGTGCATTACTTAAAGTATTATTACCACTAGTTTTAAGTGGAATAACTGAAATATATGCCAAATGTTTGGTTAATTTCTGAGACCTGATAAATAAGGAACTGTTCCTTTTGGTATATTTTGCCTACAGGGAACTTGATATCACTATCAAAGATGGACCTAATATCATCCCTTGTCACATTGTCCGTCAGTAGCTACAAGTCCCAGGAAGACCACTGTGCTATGGAGGCAGATCCTCTGCTGCAAGATGGCAGCCATTTTGTGGACACCCGCCAGTACACAGGGGGGAATAGGAGGAGTTGTGATTGATTGGGAGGTGAGGGTTGGACTCTGATGTAACCAAGATGGAGCTGAGTTCCAAAGTGTCCCCTTTTGGAGGCTCTGCCTACAGTATTGTGACTTCCTGATTGTAGACCTTTAGATTCTCTTTTGACCTCGCTCTCTAGCTGCCTGCCTTTTATCTCTGGACCTTCTGACTACGATTACAGCCTGCTCCCATATTGGATAGGTTTGCCTTCCGTTTCTTCTATATTAAAAGCCCACTCTCACCACAGAATAGTAAGGGGTTTGCTGTAATTCTACAATTGAGTTCCTCTAAAACAAATTAAGCAGTAGGTTTTCACATCCATGATCCTATTCTTAATGGGTCTTTCTGCTCTACCTACATAATGGAGAAGATACATTTTACACGTAATCCAATATATACAATAACTAGTATAACAATTAACATATTCCCGTATTTTACATTATCTGCCTGAAACCGTAGATTGGAATATAGATGAAGCTATAATATGATCACAACATAAGCACCTAGAACTTCCACATTGTAATATTCATTCTTTATGCAAGCAATTATATTTATTCTAGTAGTTGAGGTCATAAAAAAAACTAGGAAACTGTATATTTCCTAAAGAGTTAAAACTCTGACTCTTACTATCTATCACTTCCAAATATTCCGATAGAGGACTGTATAGTCTGCCACATCATCCTATGTAACAAGTGGATTGCTACAGGAATAAAACTGCTAACCCTATTCTAGCTGAATCTGCAGTCAGCATCTCTAGGCCGTGCTTCTTGCATTATTCTTTAAAGCATTATCCACATTAAAAATAAGTGAATTCAACATGTGTCTGTTCTCATTATTCCATTTCTGCAAAACAAAGTGTCTAGAATGATCACATGTGTATCATTCTCTGTTGTTTCTGCAATAAAACAAACTTCAAAACAGGATTATCTGCTCAAGTTTGAATGCCTCCAGTCCATTTTAGAAAACAAACATGGAACCATGTGAGTGCATTTAGACGCCAAAATCCATATTTAGATGACAGTATTTATCAATGCCCAGATCTTGGTGTTTAGCATCTAAATGGACATGGACATCCACCAGATCTCAGCCTGTCTATATATTAATGGACATTTGAAATTCAGGTGCCTAAAATATGGGTTGAGTTGCCAGAAAATGTCCATTTCCCTGGAATATAATAATTAAATAAACAACTAGGTATCTCAGCTGTCCAAGGCTTGAAGGGATAGTCTCGATTCTCAGACATCTGTCAAACTGTTGGTAACTAATAAGTGCAGGGTAAGCAAGTCATAAACAAAATCACGATGCGACCAACCTCAGTGCTTTTCTGCATGTACAATATCACCTCAAAGCATTTCATACGCAGACGACCTTCATGCTGGCCACAGTAAACCAGGATGGCCACACTTTAAATGACTAATTCTCCAACCATAATCGAACTGCAAAACTGCAACTCCCCATAATTCTCAGCCTGGCCTAAGGTTCAGCTACTCTTTCTTTCCAATAAAATGGTCATCTTTGTTATTACTATCAAAATAAAAGATTACATATACATTATAAGCTATATATGTATTTTGTAATGCATGCATATAAGTAAATGTATGTTTTCAGTGCCTCTCCAGGCTTACCATTGCTAAATGAGATCAGTCTTCTTTAAACCTCAATGGACAGAAGCACTTCTTTTGAGACCAAAACCCATGCTTGTAATTAAGAGCCAGTGTACCAAATATTGCATGCATTCACAAGCAAAAAATGACGTGTCCTGTTTTGTATAGATTAATTATTACTTATATTTATTATGAATCTATTCCGGAGGCAGTTTCTACCTTTGGTAACAAGTTAATATCTCTCTTTACTCGAGTTGAGCAGAAACCTGGATGTTCGGGTCCGGCGGGTTCAGCCGAACTTTGAAAAAAAGTCCGGGTTCGGGCTCGAACTTGACCCCGAACCCCATTGAAGTCAATGGGGACCCGAACTTTTGGGCACTAAAATGCCTCTAAAAAAGTCCTGGAAAGGGCAAGAGGGCTGCAAAGGGAAGTAAAATGGGAATAAGAGTAGGACAAGTGCCCTGCAAACAAATGTGGATAGGGAAATCACTTCAAATAACATAAATACCTAAAAATTTAAAATACAGCTGAGCCATAAAATAGCACTAGATGGAATCTTTGATTTTAGCTTTGGAAGAACATAAATCAAAATCTAAAGCCTGGCTGTCAGGAGGATCACCAGCATTATATATTTGATAGAGGGTTGGAGTGCAGGGTATTCTCTTTCATTGTTCAAACTGAGCTTAACTCCTGATGCATGGAGAAAAGGCCTTCACAAGCCTCTGCTATTGTGTACATAGTTTCTAGCGGCGGTGGAGGAGGAGGTAGCCAACACTGTTTTTTTTATAAATATATATATTTTTTTAATTGGAGTAGCCCCCAAAATATTGGGACATATAAAAAAAAGAAACAATTTGCGGCATGCAGTGCATTTCTTGCAGTCCTGATGCATGGAGAAATGCTCAACTCCTGATGCATGGAGAAAAGGCCTTCACAAGCCTCTGCTATTGTGTACATAGTTTCTACTACATGACCCATAGGTTGAGGAGGCGGCGACCGTGCCTGTGTAGGTGGAAGGGGCGGTGGAGGAGGAGGTGGTAGCCAACACTGTTTTTTATAAATATATTTTTTATTTTAATTGGGGTAGCCCCCCAAATATTGTGACATATAAAAAAAGAAACATTTGCGCCCTGCTCCCTCTTATTCTGTTCTGGTGCCTCTGTGCAACCAGCGCCTCTTCCTCCAAACTGCATGTCACTCACATGACCTTGATTCCATGTGGGCTCTAGGACCTCATCATCCTCCACATCATCTTCAACCCACTCCTCAACCCTGCCCTCCTTGCCGGTCTGCACACTGCAGAAAGCCACAGCACTTGGCACCTGTGTTTTTACAGCATGTAAAGTCTGCAAAGGACATATGGAAATTGTTTTAGAATTGTATCCAGGCAACAGTTTTCCCTATAAACTGACCTCTCAGTTTGACTTGTGAGGGTATTGTCCCAGAATTACAATATGTTGAAGTACCTCTTAGCTATTGATAACTGGTTTAAATATAGCATCTTGTTATCTGGTACTTTCTAGTGTAGAAAATTTCAATCTGTTTTCTATCACTTAGATCTGTTTAACAAGTGTTGTAGGTGTGAAACAATATTACAAGTGACCGATGTAGTAAATTCAAATCAAAGTTCCATCTGCAAAAAAAAAATCTCACCCATCTTCTGTGGGTTATTGCATTTTTAAGATGTAGACTTATCACACTAGCCATGCACAGGTAGATTGTCTGGCACGTTGTTTTGGTGTTTGGTTTTTAACTTTGTAGTTGTGTCTTTACTTTATTTAATGCTTCTGTATATGAAGCGATCACAATAACACTTATTTTTCACTTTAAAAAAAAAATCAGGCTAAACAAAAATTGGTAGTAAACAATATGACATCTGAAAAGCACATGAAAGGATGCTGTATGATTTAAAAAAAAAGAACACACTACATTCATGTGTACTGTTAATTAGAGCGTGTAGTCATGAATGTAACCAGTAACCCGAATGAGTTGTCTCAGTCTTGCCTTCTATACTACCTGCACCATAGGCAACATTTATTTGTCTTTAGACTTTCTTGAGAAGCGGTAACTAGCCAGTGTTGCACACAAACACCAGATATGAAGTGCACACCCCAAATGTACTATTTAGCACCACAAAAAAATTTACTTTTTAAAACTTCGATGTAACCGCTGTATTTGACGCTTCTATTTGACTCTCAGATATGAAGTGCACCCCACTAATGTTCTAGTTTGCAGAATTCTTTCCTAAGCTGTCCCTCACAGTGGCAGCATCCTCTCTGTAATGGTATTTATTAATTAATGACTTTTTGTCATAAAAAAAAGCATAATGAGCTTAATGCTTTAGACGCACCACTAGATGTCAGTAAAGCATATTTAGTGTAATGCTTTGGGGGCACCACTAGGGGGAGTGTGTAGGAAGACCTGTGCAACCACCCTTTGACTTATGTCATAAAACAAACATTATAAACCCGTACATCTTGAATCTACCCTATTTTAACAGTACCTGCCCTACAACAAAACCCACCTTTTTAAGAATGATACCCATTTACCCGTAAAGTTATGACACTTTATTGCTTATTCAATTTTTTTTTATTTTTTTTTCATTGAGCACATGCATCACCAGTTGGGAATAACCACTGAGCACATGCATTAGCAGTTGGGAAACCTTGGCCTTAAATAGGCAAATACCCACCCTTGTAATAATAGACAACTCAAACCATGTTTTATTAGATTAACCAATGATATTGTGTTCATGTGAGGATGTGTTTTGGAGCTAAATATAGTATTAGACACCACAAACTCATAACACCTATGAATCATGGCACAGACCGACTCGATTTCTGTAGCCTCTGGCTGGTCTGTGTGCCTGGAATTTTCACAAACATTAGTCCTGGAAACTGGATACTCTATTCTTCGACAGTCTCATAGAACATACGCATGGAGACAGGGATGAATGAAACAGTTCATGTGATCAAGGACTTTTGTGTGTTTGTGGTCACATTGTTTTGTTTTTTCTTTCTTTATACCATTAACCACCTTGACGTAACAGTTTCCTGCTCCTGATGCATTTTGTTCCGACTCTCACCACTCTTAGCTGCAATATTTTTTCTCCTTACAGCAACAGTTGAGCATAGTGTCCAGTGCTTCTTCTTCTTCTGCTTAAAATATCCTTGCTTGAAAGTTCTTGAATGAAAACACAGGCAATGACGAACACAAACATAAATAATAACTGTGCCAATCATCACAAGTACCATTTGATTGTGGTGTCTTAACCATATTTTTTCCTATGGCGTTTGGATAAATACCTACACACCTCTCTTCACATCCAGCACACTCCTGATTCACAGATAAACACAATATCACTGCTGTATCTACCAATTTAACCCAAACACTCGTTATTACTGCTGCATTTACCAATTTAATCTAAACACTCGTTATCACTGCTGTATTTAACCAATTTAATCTAAACATTAACCAAAACAATTACATTCCTATTTACCACCCTTCTATTTAAACATGTATAGATAACCCAAAATGCCTACTTTCTCTTATCCCTCTTATTTTTTTTTTTGTTTTTTGAACTGCAACCACTCATGCACTTTACACAGACACAAATCAAACACCTACTGGACAATGGGGTTCCCTCATTAGAGCCCTCCCACCCCAGTTTGGTTTACACAAAAATACCCCCTGGTCCCTATGGGTCAATTCCCCCCTTTCCCAGGCAAGCATACATACATACAACAATAATAATACATAAGGGTTTCAATTGCAATACAATCACTAGAAATAAGAGAACAGTATGCACAAAATCATAGCATAGACATGTTAAATAGACAATAAAATAAAACATTCAATAGCTCATCAAAGGTCAACATTTAAACACTGGTCTCCATCTGATATTCTATCTGTGTTCCAATGTCCACCCCTGGTTTCTGCTATATCTGAAAAAGGTAAGAAAACAGATCAGGATTACTTTTCCTTGTCACTTATAGCGTATACTGCCAAATCCTTTACTTAGCATATATACATATATACACATATAAATACATTCCCTAAACTTTTCATTTTATAAACAATTTGTTCAACAAGGTAACTTTCTTAATTTTCTACTTGGCTCTTAAAATAAACAATCAGCTAATAGCTGCTTTCTGCATCTTCTCTGCAATTCAGGAAACACATTTCTAGCCAACCTAAACATGTTTAATAACTCTCCACCCTTTGGTTAAATTATAGAGGAGTGAACCACAACACCTCTTCCGCCTCTGAAAGGATATAGGTCAATATGTCTCAAAGTTCAACACTTCTGACAGCTATGAGTGACTCCCTATTAATTTCTAGCCTTTCCACGGACATGCTTGCACCTCGCGGCTAAGGGCCTGCACAACTAACCACCCTGTGATGGCAGTGGCTTTCCGCATGGGGGTGACCGCCCCCGCAAAATTATAGAGGAGCAAACATACAGCAGCCTCTTTTCCGGCTCGATTAAAGGTTCTGGGCCAATATGTCTGCAATTTAACCAGTACACTCACGTATCACTTATTGTATATTTCCTGGTCTCTCAGGAATTTCTATTAAATAGCGTATCCCCTTCCCAGGGCAATATACAACAAAAACTAGTCACCAAGGGTCTCTATGGTCATGATAGGCCACCCTACCACTAGTGTAATACGCCCTTTTTTTAAAATATATTTCCTGGTCTCTCAGAGATTTTGCCTATCCCTTTCCCAGAGCAATATATATATAAACAATTACAAATAAGTTACAAAACGCTACTTATAAGTAATACAGGGTTTCAAATAATAATACAGGATAGAACTGCACAACAACTATTGGGTATGCTCCCCCTTATCCGGACACGTTTAAATACCCCCTAGCTCAGGTTCCCCACCCGCTACTGTAACTAAAATCACAGCCCACGTTATGGAGGTTCACCCGCTAGGCAGATACACCCTAATTCAAAGCATGGAAATATTAAAATCAGTTATAGATGGCTTCTAAACAAATATAAATCTTAATCTGATCCCCTACCCTTACTTTGTTAAAAATGCTAACTTGTTAAACTATTCAGACTAAATAGGACAAAGGAATTATTTTACCATTTTTTCAGTTCATTTGTTACCGGTTCCTGCATATGTCCAGTAATTCCTTAGTCCTGGATAATAAAGCTGAAAAACACTCCACAAATTGATTAGCTTAGGCAATTACATTTACAAAACAATGCAGTTTATTTTTTCTCATACAGGCTAGACTACCCACCCCCAACAAGGACAAATTCTCCCCCTGCTGTAGCTGAAAAGCATGGTCACACAGCTGTTAAAAAGGTGGTCTCTCCTTCATGAGTCAAAATCATATATATTTATACTAATATTCTGTGTATACGCACACATAAATCTATTATTCACTGAATCTGCTTTACTAAACGTATCTTTTTCTTAACTACTAATTTAATACATTTTGTCCAAATCTCTTTTCAACTAGACAAATCCATGAATGCCAAACAAATGTAAATTAGTACACAAACAGGGTCAAATTTAGCAATAAAACCTGGTGAACTAGTTTAGTGAAAAGTCTTTTCCTATGCAAATGGTAGCAAACAATGAAACTAGGCCTCAACTCATTCACACCATGTGGTCAATGGTGGATTAAAATCCACATGGTCAGACAAAAAGTAAAATTGTTTTTTGTTTTATATATAAAAATGACCAAAGGTTGGTAAAACGTAACAAGCAACACAATAATTCATCACTATGTTCTACAACAAGAGATACCTTAAAAAACAAATATCTAATCCCTATCTGCTATCTGCATTCATTCCATTAAAACCAAATCATCATTCATTTATTCATTGTATACAGACAGACAATTTACAGTATGATTTAAGCAAAATGCATAACATTTATATTTTCCCCAATATTCAAGCATAATCCTGCCGACTACGCCAAATGTTGTGGGCGTGACCTAAATATGAATATTAATCTCTTAATACATAATAATTAAGCAATACGGAACAACATTAATATTTTATAATTCATGGTATTATGGTCGAATATGTGGATAGAAAATACACAAAACGTTGTAATATTAAATGTATATTTAATATAACTATAATAAATAAACAGATGCTAGCGGAATGTCAATTTCAATAATTATACAATACAATACTACACAAAACACTATTGGTTGCTAAGGCTATTACAATTGCTAACTGTTACAATACAAACATATTACTTACAAGGCCCCAGCCAAAGGGCTGGGGCTAAGTCAGAGCTGGTGCTACATGATCAGTCAGGTACAGGCAAACAGAGAGCTCGCTTCTCCTCACATCTGGGTTTTATTCAGTGTAAGTAGGCTGGCCTGTGATGTCACTGCCAGAAGCACAGGTCTTCCTACACACTCCCCCTAGTGGTGCCCCCAAAGCATTACACTAAATATGCTTTACTGACATCTAGTGGTGCGTCTAAAGCATTAAGCTCATTATGCTTTTTTTTATGACAAAAAGTCATTAATTAATAAATACCATTACACTCTCCCTACACTTATAAGACCTCATGTGCGTGCGGCGCTACGCGACTCCAGCTTATATATAGAGGCTGGGTCACATGCTGCACTGGCAAATCACAGCCATGCCATTAGTAGGCATGGTTGTGATGGCTTCTAAGGGCACATGAGTCAAACGCTTGTTGATTGGCTGCCCTGCAGCCTTTGAAAACATGCCATTAAATCGTTGAACACCGAACTCCAACCCGAACATACATGATGGGTCCGGGGTTCAAAAAATGTAATGTTCGGTACGAACCTGAACTTTACAGTCCGGGTTCGCTCAACTCTAGTCCTGACCTTCATAATGATTTTGTGTTCTGGCAGGTACCTCTCCCTCTAGATCCTCTATTGGAGTAGGAGGATTGAACTCTCCACTGGGATCTACCATATTCTCTACCTGGCTTGTATGACCTACTATCGCAAAAATACCTCTCTTTGTTGAACTTGTCCTTATTGGTAGAAACGCTTTCTTCCCATCTGCAGCTTTTTGAATGGCATCATCCAGGACTTTACCAAACAGAAAGGGAAGAAATGAGTGATGACAGCATCAGGAGGGACAACAGGGTTGGAGACGGGAAGGGGAGAGGAATCAGGAACTAGGATGGAAGGAATGGTAGGGTGAGGATAGGGAGAAGTAGGAGTAGAGGGAATATCAAGTGAAGCGACAGAGGGGAACGACGGGTAAAAGCGGGAGGGGAACAAGGATAGGAGGGCTGACAGGGAGAGGAATGAGAGGGGTGACAGGGGAAGCTAAGGGTAGAGGTGTGAGGGGGGCAGAGTAGGCACCTGCAATGTGGGGCAAACAGGTGTCTACTCTGCTTTTACACAAGGCATGTACTCACGACTCGCCGGGCTGCAAGGAGGTCCATTGTGGGCCGCATGTGGCCAGTGGGCCGCGAGTTTGACATGCTTGCCCTACAGCATCATCTAATACGATTTAGCTGATTGGACAAATTGAAATCAGCTCACTTCCAAACCCATCTATGATATACAGCACGTACCATTGGATAAGCCCCCACAGCATCATGACACAGGAGTGAGCTGATTGGATAAATGAAAATTAACTCCAAAATGTGTGTGATTTTAGCCAGTCCCATGCTTGGCTAGAGGACAGTAGGTCCCCCCCCCACTATCCTTTATGGCCCCCACCCACCGCTCAGGGGTGAGGGCCAGGGGAGGACAGTAGGTCCCCCCCTCATTATCCTTAAAGGCCTCCACCCACTGCTCAGGGGTGGGGGCCAGGGAGAGGACAGTAGGTCACCCCCCATTGTGATTTATGGCCCCCACCCACCACTCAGGAGTGGGGTCTGGGGGGAGGACAATAAGCTCCCCTCATTATCCTTTAGGGTACTAGGGCTTTTTGTTTATTTTAACAGTGAGCAGCCACAGGCGTTCTATCTCAGTGACAGGATGTTCAGCAATACTGACAGGAAGCATCGCGGAAACAGGGAGGAAAGCTAAGGATTGTGGGAAAATTTCTCTGATCACCGGAAACGAAGCACACTTTGCTCCTCCGCTGGTCATAGCTGGTCATGGCGTAGGAAACCTCCAGAAGAGAAATAGTCCCTACTAGAGAAGAGGAATCGATTGGAGAAAGGTAAGTTCGGCATGACTGTGCCGCTTTAACTGAATTTAGTTGTTATGAAGTCAAAGGATGTATGTTATAATTGCTATTAATATAATATTTATATATATTTAATATCTTGATTTACCACTAGCAAAACCTCAATTATTAGCAGTAAATATGGAATGTATTAGTGAGCAAGAACGGAAGACCTTTTTCCAGTTCTCTACTACTTTACAATACAGTAAAATTATACATTTTACTAGTCAGCACACCATAACTCACAAGTGTAAACCCTAAATTATTACACCATGTCTGATCTGATGCTTTTAATATATAAATATATATATATATATATATATATATATATATAAATATATAATGTCTTTCTCTTCTCTATGAGGATATACAGTTAAAATATCACAATCTGCCTTGCAGTCCGGGTGCAGAGAATAAGGAGGAGCATTCTCCTGCCTATCATACATTCAATGGGGTTATCTCACAGCTGCTCAGGTTTAAAAGCCTGGAGACTCCCCAAACAGAGAACTCTGGCAGAGCTGATCTACCCTGCACCATGTCCGGGGCTGCCCTCCTTCTGGCTCTCAGCTCACTCTGCACATGTAAGGACACATGTGGGGACATTGTTACTGTTTAGACTAAACAGTTACTGCTAAGAACCAAAATATGTATTATAATTACTGATTGAAGAAATTTATAATATTAATGAGCGTGCCACCATGGCAAATTGTTAAAGATTTGTTCATTCGCCTAATTCGTTTCTTATTTCTGTTACAGATTGTACTTCCCAGATCACTGTGACTCAACCAGTCTCTGAATCAGTCTCCCTGGGTGACACGGTGAGAATTTCCTGCATCCGCAGTGGAGCCAGTGTCAGTACTAGGATTGTGCAGCAGCAAATAGGGAATAAACCCAGGTACCTGCTGCGGTATGATTCTGACTCTAGCAAACACCAAGGAGATGGAGTCCCAGATCGATTCTCTGGATCCAAAGACTCTTCCAATAATGTTGGTTATTTAACCATTACGGGGGGGTTGCCAGAAGATGATGTTGATTATTACTGTGCTATATGGCCTTCTCCTTCTAACTCATTACAGAGTGATACATTATGAGGAACTGATACAAGTATAGTCAGTGTGCGGAGTGACAGACTCCTTGTTGTAACGTGCAATATGACATAGGAAGTATTGAACCCTCTACAGCACACATACAGACAAATACATTAAGAGGCTTCTAGACTGCAAGCTATTTCACAAGATTATCCTACTAAAGAGACTGCATTATGATAATGAATGTGAGGACCAAACTTCTGGAATAAAAGGGAATCATGACATGTCATGGGGTTAACTTTCAAAGGTCTTAAGGAGCAAATACCTCTAGTGACTGTCAGTCTGACAGCCACTAGAATCATGTTTTCTGGCAAATGTCAACACTGTCACTTCTCAGAAACTGCTAAGTTTTTAATTGCCAGATAAAAATGACAGCATCAGTGCACAAAAAAACATTATATTAAGATTTAGTATTTTTCATGCTGAGTGTCCTTTTAAGGGATTGGAGTAGAGATTTGGAAACAAATGAAACAATGGAATGAGGGAATTGAAGATGATATGGCAGAGCAGAAAATGAAGAGAGCTATTTTACTTTAAATCATTATGTCATGAAAATGGCCTGTTTTTACAAACATCCTCATATTTTCTCTTTTCTTTGTCTGCAAAGCAAAGGCAGGCAGTTCAGAAGTTCCAGCATAAATAAATGTTTTTAAGTATGTCTGAATTTTGTGGTTTGTAAAGGTATAACTTTTACTTTGTCTTAAAAAACATATGTGATTTAAAGGAACTGTATAGGTTAAAAAAAATGCATAGCCTCCCCTCCCCCCAATAGTAAACGTACTGTCACTAAATGCTTTTTCCCCTAAATAGTGTAAAAATGAGCTTTAGAAGTACCTGTTCTAATCTTAACTTTGATCAGTTTTCTACTCTGCTTTAATGTAATTCCCTCCTTTGCTTTCTTCATGCTTCCTGTATTTAAACTGGACTGTCCACCAATGGCCACGTTCCAGTGATTCTCTGTGAGAATCAATAATGACATGCCTTACTGGGTGTGCCTGAGCTTCACTTAGCTCAACAAATGCCCACAATGCCTGCTCAAGCTTGGAGTCTTCAGCATTCAGACACTAGAAATTACATACCACATCACACACACACACACACACAAACATTACCTGACCACATTGGTTATCATATAGTATTACACGTTTATTATAAATAAATATAAAGAGACAGACAAACTCATCAATACCTATGGAGTTTTGTGTTATCTATCTTTAGGATGGTTGATTAACTGAGGCTGGAGGGGTATGGATTAACAGTGGGTAGTGAGGTTGGCTGACTGGGACGCGCAGGGAAGGGGTTAACAGTGGGGAGGTTGGCTTACTGGGACTAGTAGGGAAGAGGATGACAGTGGGGAGGAAGGTTGGCTGACAGGGACTAGAGGAGAATGTATTACTTACATTACATGGAGAAAGGGAGACTCTGCAGTGCATTCTGTGCTGTGAGCATTCCTTACACTACAGAAGACATGCCTGTATTTCTATTAGCTGCAAAAGGTATGTTTATTTCAGAGACCCAGAATCAGGAACATGTTGAAATGTAAGATAGGGGTGGCTAAGGAGGCTGGGTTACACTGCTGAAAACAGCAAAACCGGTTACAGCACTGCAGGAAAACTATAGAGAATTGAAAAAAAAGAAACAAACCATAGGTATTTGAGCATATTTGCTTTAATTTAATCCTAACTTGCTTTGCTGCCTAGATTGTCCCTTTAGCTGCACTTTGAAGAGTCTGTATTGCTATTTTATATTTAAGCCTATAAGCCTGAATCAAATGTTCCTAAAAAAATAAGTCAATCCTGTGCCAAACGGATCCTACTGCTACTCCTTGAAAACCTGTGAAGGTGGAGCACATTAACGTCACGTCAGAATGTGGCGTTGTGTGCCCCGGCAGGTTCTCCACTGTCCAGCTGTGGCCATCGCAACGCTGACAGACACACACATAGACAGTCACACACACAAAGTGACAGACACACACACTGACAGTCACATACACACACACACATTGACAGTCACACACACACACACTTCAACATTCTTGCACACACTCACATCATTGTATCCATCTTCTCTCAGTCTTCTTGCTCCTCACTGCTCCCGCGTGCGCAGTTTAGTAATGCCGGGTGCTGGAATATGATGTCATATTCCAGCGCCCGGCTTCACTTCAGAAGGTAGTGAAGAGCAAGAAGACTGAGCTCCCTCGCTGCCGCCAGAGACCTCTCCCCCGGCTGGGTAAATGAGCAGAGTAGGCACCTGCAATGTGGGGAGAGCAGGTACCACAAACATATTCATAGTGGGCCGCATGCGGCCCACAGGCCGCGAGTTTGACATGCTTGGTTTAAGACCATGAGGACCTTATTTATATTTTGAAATAAACATAGCATTTATATTTTTCCTCTAAAAATTGTATTTCCATCTTGTCTGTATTTCCATGCTGTGCTTTTTACACAAAAAATTTACTGCAAAATGTGCTCAAATTTTTATATTATACAACGAGCAAATGTTGGGTTTCTCTTTCAGAAGTGAATAGTACGCTGTCACTAAGTTTTTTAATCGAAAAAATTTGCGTTAGTTGTGTAAATCCCCTAAACAACCTCCTTCATATTACAAAACGAAGTGGTAAAAGGAGAGGAGAGAGGACATACAGCTGAGCAGAGGCCTCAAAACTGAAATGTCAGCACAGGCACACATGTTGGCTAGTGATGTTGTCACTGGTGCTACCATTGAACCACGTCTTCAACAAAAGAGGAAGAAAGAACAGATATAGAACCATGTGCAGTTTTTCAAAATGACCCCTAAGCCATCCATCCACGCCCATAATCCCAGTCATCCATCTGCATCCATTTATCTTAGCCACCTATCCACATCCAGTAGCTAAGCCACATTTCTACATATATTACCAACAGGCACATAACATCCTTTAGACCAGGGGTCCTCAAACTCCGGCCCCCCAGATGTTGCTGAACTACAACTCCCATGATTCTTTGAATTACATAGCCAGAGAATCATGGGAGTTGTAGTTCAGCAACATCTGGGAGGCCGGAGTTTGAGGACCCCTGCTTTAAACCCAGCCATACATTCATACCATTAACCTCAGCCATCCATCCACACCCATTATCTCCACCCACTAATCATAGGTAACTTTAACAGCTGTTAGATTTATCCATCACCCAGACCACCTCCAACATCCATCAACCACTTCCATTACAATACATCTTCCAAAATGTTGTCGGACTCCATACACCTGTACATTCAATTCAGCTTCACTGAATTTTTTTCTTCATTTTCCTGCTGCTCTCACAATTGCATGAAAAAAATTTAGGCCTCAAGTTGCAAGAGTGGATCTCTGAAGCAATTATTAAATGGCTCCTGGCATACAAAATTATTTTGATCTGTAACCAGACCAAACATAGATTGTCCAAATAACGTATAAAGTGTGAGCAAAAATTTAACATTTCAAATAATTTGCTATTTTACACCAATCGCAAGTAAATTACTCAGTAGTGTAAATCATGTAAACCACAGGAAGACATGAAAAAATAAAAACCAAAGAAACAAGTTACTTGCACACTATCCCAAATCTCTATGCACATTTAAATAACTTAAGGTTATTTTAGTATCACTCCAATGGCCATTCAAGTGTAAACTCAACTGCCACGTCAAAGTAAAGTCCTACACAAACAATTTACCTTGCTTCTTTCAATTACATTGTAAAATCTCTAATGAGACAATGAGGGGTATTTTTCTAAACCTAGACACTTCTTAATCTTTACAATGGAACACATGGGGTGGGTGGGAGCACTGTAACATGGCTGCATTATACAAAAGCAAATATAAATATACAAAATTGAGCCCTACACTCAAACTCTCACTACTCTTGGGCTGAGTAGAAAAATAACTCTAGTTACTTAAATGTTCATGTCATTGCTACTGCCCATGAGTAGTGGGAGTTTGAGCTCAGTGTTTGAACACAGGGCTTAATTTTGTATAATAGTTATGAGAAAATCCTCATGCAATTCAAAAAGCATGCAAAATTTCCCACCTTTTACTACAGGATTTTAATAGTTTTTTTTAAAATAGGCCGCTACAGCCTGATCTTCTGAATCCATTTTAGTGAAGAGTCAATTCATTTTGTGTCAATGTAATATGTTATATACAAGTAATTATTAAATATAGTTTGTAGAACCTGTAGTTGCATGCACTTAACATGTGGGGATTCCTCTTTCAAGGGCACATGCAGGTCTTTATGCTAATTCATATTGCTTCTATAAGGACCAGTTTGGGCGCCATAACAACACTATATTCCTGTTGCTTGCTCAGCTCTAGAGGTTAAACCGTTCACAAGCACTTTAACCCTTAAATCTGTGGTCCTGTTCAGGATTACTCTAGGAATTCTGAAACCACAATGACAGGGGGGCAGAGTGATTTGGCACTGATGCACAGACTTTTTGTTCACATTCACAAATAGTTAAACCCCTAAATGTGAGCCAGAGCTTCATGGCACCATAAAAACGTAATTTCCATAAAGTTTTTAGGGTGTCCAAACTGGTACTTTAACATACTTATCTGTATACAAACAACAAACAGGTTTCTGTGTTTGACTGTTGCTATTCATGTATATATATATACACACATACACACACACACACACACACCTGATTTATGTTCCTGGATGGCACAGAAAGGTTCCAATCCTTAATTATTTATATATATATATTTTTTTTATGTTATACCACCTCTTATTAATTCTCTATTAAAGCTTGTTTGAAAGTTCACTTCTGGTTATTAGTCCTACATTTTTTATCAATCTTATATGACTGTATTTTATTATTTCATATGGAGTAAAGAATAATCTGGAATTTTTTACGATTGTTTTGGTTTCCTTCAGATATTGGGTCAATGGCAATGTGCCGACAAATTACATCCTATATATAGAATTCCTCCCCACTCCAAGAAAATTATATTTGCATACAAGCATCTGATTAGTTGATTCAGTGGTTAAATTCCAGACGAGACGGGCTTCACACCAGCTGCATTAAGTTCTGTGATCATATCTGCAATGCTCTGGTTGTTTGTTTTTGGTTTCCTGGTGGTATGCTGCTCTTGTAAGTTAATGTGCAGCTCTTGAAGTATGCATGGAGAACTGATTGAATGTGTTTGTTATAGGCATATTGGATATATCTATTGTAGGATGCGTTGTATGTAAGTTTGTTTTGTAAGAAATATAGATAACTAAGCTTCTGACTGTATACTTTTTTAAGTGACTCTTAGTACAGAGTTTATTTATAATATACAGATATTTATAATATCTATTTCCTAGGTGCTGGCTCCCAGCCTCGGATGACCCAGCCACCTTCTGCGATTGTCTCACCTGGAGAGAATGTTCAAATCCCCTGCACCCTGAGTGCGGGGAAAACGTTTGATATCTACAGAGTGATATGGCTGCAAACAAAGCAGGACAATGCTATTCGCATGATTTATCACTACCGAAAGGGGAGCACACAGGGCGAAGGTCCAGGGATTCCAGACAGGTTTTCCGTGACTGATGATCCGGCCAATTGGCGCTGGTATTTGGTTATAAATGGCGTGCAATCAGAGGATGATGCTAATTATTATTGTACTGCATACATTGATGATACTTATGGCTATCACAGTGCTTTAAAAAGAGCTCTACTGGTATTAAAACCACTTCTGCTTTCTCTGCTTTCAATAAATACAATCAGGGAAAGTAATAAAAATCAGTTGGATCTTCCAAATTAGACTACCCACATACACTTACCAAAACAGAACGGATCTTCATTTTAATAAATATCAAGACTGATAAGACATAATATGTGGTCGAACTAAATGCAAAATTCTAGCACCACACACAATTATTAACAATGCCAATTTTGTAAGAACACATAGAATTTGACACTGAGCACATTTGAATGTGCTCCTCAGTTTGTAAGCTATTTAAATAATAGGCTTGATTTAATATTTTTGGACACGGTTTTAATATTTAATATTTTTTGGATACACTTTTAAATTATTAAATCTTTTTAAAAACATTTTTATATATTTAGAATTTTTTTTTATATATATTGATTATATAAATATAGATATATATATATATATATAATTTTGTTTATTTTCTTTTATATTTTAAAGGAACACTATAGTCACCTAAACAACTTTAGCTTAATTAAGCAGTTTTAGTGTGTAGATCATGCCTCTTAAGTTTCACTACTCAATTCACTGCCATTTAACCCCTTAAGGACGGAGCCAAATGTACAAGTTGTGATCAAAACAAAATGTAAACAAACCACAGAATTTGACTCTCTGTCTGTTCAACTATAATTTTACCACATGACAGGAGGCGAATATTTGCATATCTTTCTTTACTGTAAACTCCAGCAGCATAGAAACAGTAACAACCAATCAGAGAAAAGATATGGTGCCCATAAAAGGCCCTGTCTATGACATCACTTCCTCTTTCTTTGCTGCTCCAGCCTACAGGTCAGAGTATTTTTACCCTCTGTGGCTTGTTATAATTTATTATACTTGTTGATGTTTATACCTAACTATTTATATCCTACTACTCCTGGCTCTCTACACCTGTCTCCCTGCTTCCCCTCCTTATCTACTATATATCCTTTTTCAGACTTCCCTATTTTGTGTGAAGGTCCGCGGGCGCCGGCTGCCGGTGCCGTGCTCGCCACGCGGACCTACTCCCTTCTCACTCGGGGACTTCGTGGGGACGGGTAGAAGGGGACCGGGTAGTTTTATTATTTTTTCCCGCCGCGCCTTCCACCCGCGGCCGCGAACGGGTGCACACGCGGTCGGCGGCATTCGCGGCCGGCGGCCATCTTGGATCTCGCATCTCGCGAGATCCTCGGCGGCCGCCTCTACCTACGGTATAGCGGGTCGGGAATCACCCGACCACCGCTCCACAACTCCATTGCCCCTACAGGTGGCCCCTACTAAGGACCACACTATATAGATTTTTTCATTTTTTATATGGGGTAGAAAAGGATGGCTGGATTTTAACCTCCTACTGCCCACTACTCTGGGCACATGTATACTGCATGCAATAAGTTACATACATCTGTATCCTTACAATCACACTATTGTTCTACTTCTATATAATCACAAGAGGCATATTGTTACCAGACCCTTTACAGGGTCATACCATATTGCTGTACCCTCCAAGGGCATATTACATTACAGCCAAGGGCATATTACATTGCAACACCCTTCAAGGGTTACATTATATTACTGTACCTAACGGTGCAAACTGATGTGGGTGTCCTCTGGGTATTTTTTTTCATGGCACACCACCTGGGGTGACCCCCCAGATATGCATGCAAGGTCACTGACCATTATCTTATGTGGGTGTCCTCTGGTTACCACGGCACACCACCCGGGGTGAACCCCGAGTATATGCACGAGGACCTGCCCTCAACTGACATTTAACCCTGTTTGCTACCTAACGTGCAATACAGCTCTGGTGTACAACTGTGGCGAACCCTACCTATACACCACCACTGAGCTCATATCAGGCGGCCTCTGTATTAGGCGACAGCCCATATACAATATGCCTCTAAGCACAATTTTTGCCAACTGGGCGGCCCCCAGTTGTACCAGGAGTCTGTCACTACATGTACTGACTCTCCTCCACCGCTTCCACTGATTTTCATTATCGCCCAACAGGCCGAGGAAAACACACTACAAATCATGGAAGACACCCAAAATAGTCAGGACTTTCAGGCTATGATTAATGCTGCAGTGGCGGCATCTGTAGAAAAAGCCCTCTTGAAAGCTCTACCCCAAAGTCAGGGCGACATGAGTCCCCCAGAACGGATGGAGGCTTCGGGCTCAGAGATGTCCAAAGTAAAACGACAGCGAAAGACCCTAAGCCCCCCTTCCACCAAGACTAGGGGCAAATCACCCACCAAACGGAGTAAGACCACGGGCCGACTACAGCCCGCACCCCAACCATTTCCATCCTCCGACGAAGAGGACTCCTATGTACCACGCACCTTGGACGTGGTCGACGAGTGGCACGGGGAGGAATCAATTTCCGATGAAGAGGAATGGCAGGACTTACCTCCCACCTCCTCGAGATACGTTAAGGAGACCTTTCTCGACACCACCGACCGAGACAGAGATAGCAACACGGATAAGACCGGAGATGGAGTGTTTATAGATGACCAAGGGAACCCACTCTTCGACCCACGTTCCATCCGACACCCACGGTCTTCCGAGTGGAGCTTACCAGACCACCTGACAAAGTTCATTCACTTCTGGCTACGCAAGCCATTAGAAAAGGAGGTACGAGCACGTCTCCGGGCCGAATGCCCCAGACCCTTGTTACCCGACAAAGTGGCACTTACCCCTGAATTTGACAATACAGTTGTGGTCTTTATGTCACGCTCGGGCCGAGACCCCCGAAAGGGAGTGGAAAAAGGCATGAAGGCGACACAGGATAAGGTGCTGGACCTACTCGGCCCCATTGCGAAAATACTCTACTTCGCAGACCTAGCCCTCAGCCAAGGCTCCCAACTAGACCCTCACATCATACGGGAATGGGCTCAAAGATCGGTGTGCCTTCTGGGCAACGCAAATGCCGCATTGTGCACCGAAAGACGCAGATCGGCACTCATCCGCATTGATAGTAAGCTCCTGGACCTCGGGGCGAAAGAATTCGGACCGAAAGCCCAAGGACAGCTGTTTGGCGACACCTTTATCACGGAACTCAAAAAGCACGTGAACCTTTTCACCACTTTGAATAAGGCCCAAACCTCACTCAAACAAGTTTTTCATACCCCGACTACAAGGGGTGTTTTTGGAAGGGCTGGTCGGCAGCGGAACCGAGCCACCAGCCGTTTTTGGACCTCCGGTTCCAGATCACTCCCACAGACCCAAAGTTTCTTCCCATCTACGACGCAAAGGCCCTCTTCGTTCCGAGGGACGGGGAGGTCTAGAGGATTCAGAGGTCGGGGACGCGGCCGTTTCTCCAATGGTGAGTCCCCCTACATACCAAAATGTCTCACACTTTATAGCAGGCAGCCTGTCCCTTTTCTTTCAGAACTGGGAGCTGATTACCAAAGACGCCTGGGTCCTACAGACAGTACGAGGCTTCGTCATAGATTTCTTCACAAAACCCATACAACCCAACCCCCCTCCTCCGATTCACTTGTCAAAGGAACAAGAACTCTTGGTGGACGAGGAGATCCACACACTCTTCAGGAAAGGCGCGATACAATACGCACCAGAAGGGGGAGGCTTTATCAGCAACATCTTCCTGGTCAAAAAGAAAACAGGCGACTACAGACCGGTGATCAACCTCCGACAATTGAACTCGTTTGTGGTATACAGGCATTTCAAGATGGAAGGAATCCACCTTCTACAAGACCTCCTCATCAAGAACGACTGGTTTACACGCCTGGATCTAAAGGACGCGTACCTGTCGGTTCCAGTGAGCGTTCACTGCCGATGTTTCCTCCGCTTCCTATGGAGAGGACGGATATGCCAGTTCACATGTCTGCCGTTCGGCCTCAGCTCAGCCCCGTGGTGCTTCACGAAGCTCCTGAGACCGGTGATGGCGCACATACGAACCCGCGGCATAAGATGTCTCGTATACCTGGACGATTTGCTAATTTTCTGCGAATCAGCCTCCAGACTACGATTGCAGACGAAGTTTGTCGTTCACTTGCTGGAATCTTTGGGTTTCGTAGTGAACAGACAAAAATCGTCTCTCTCTCCTTCCCAGTCGGTTCAGTTCCTCGGTTTCGATATCGATTCGAAGGACTGCGTACTACGCCTCCCCTCGACAAAGATAGCATCGATAAGGAAGGAAATCAGACGGGTTCTGAGGATGGACACGATACCACTCAGGATGCTCGCTCGGATCGTGGGACTCCTTTCCTCCTCCATACAGGCGATTTTCCCAGGCCCGCTCCACTACAGGGCCATGCAACGGCTGAAGGCGGCATACCTCCGCACTGGGCACTCGTACGACCAATGGATCCCACTGTCGACGGAAGTGAGGACAGAACTTCGATGGTGGTTACTACACATGCAAGCCTGGAATGGAAAGGCTATCTTCGGCTCCTCCCCGGACTTCATCGTGGAATCGGACGCCAGCCTATGGGGATGGGGAGCTCACTGCGCGGACGCCTCCACGGGAGGCCCATGGCAAGAGGAGGAGACCAACCTACACATCAACTGCCTGGAACTGATTGCAGGATCCTTCGCCATCCGCAGCCTGGCCAAGGACAAATCGAATTG
This sequence comes from Pelobates cultripes, assembly GCA_933207985.1. Lineage (NCBI taxonomy): Eukaryota > Metazoa > Chordata > Amphibia > Anura > Pelobatidae > Pelobates > Pelobates cultripes. The sequence goes on from OW240916.1 coordinate 199,845,160, forward strand.
CTGTATTCTGCTCCGCATGGACAACATTTCGGCGGTACAGTACATCAACCGCCTAGGCGGAGCGAGATCTCGAGCACTGACAGAGGCCACGAAGGACATCTACAGCTTCTGCCTGCGTCGGAACATCACGCTACAGGCGGAATACCTACCAGGAATCGCCAACCTGACGGCGGATTGGTTCTCACGCCACTGGCGAGACACCAGCGACTGGAAACTCAACAGGGAGATATTCCAAGAATTACGGCGAGGGACATACCCGCTAACAATAGACTTGTTCGCCTCCAGGACCAACCACCAACTGCCGAGATACTACAGTTGGCTCCCAGATCCGAAGAGCGAAGCGGCAGACGCATTCCTGCAAGACTGGCCCATCCTAGGGGCTTACGCCTTCCCACCATTCTCCATGATACCACGGGTACTGCGATACACACGCACCCGCAAACTATCGCTTCTACTGATAACCCCGCTTTGGCAGAGTCAACCGTGGTTCCCAGACCTCCTGGAAATGTCCCACGGACACCCCCGGCTACCCCCTGCCTTCCCACGACTTCTGACGGGACCTCGAGGAGAACCACACCCCCTCGTCCTGGAAAGGCAACTAGAACTAGTGGCTTGGACGATTTCAGGGGCTCCTGGTCAGTCCACGGCCTATCACAATCGACTAAGGACCTCCTATGGGACTCTTGGGCTCCAGGCACCAGGAAATGCTATATGTCCGCATGGGCGGCTTGGAGTAAGTGGTGTGTGGAACGGGACTCCGATCCCTTTAATGCCCCTATCCCACTGATCCTTAACTACCTAGCTCATCTGTTCTCGTTGGGACGATCGTATCGATCCCTCAACGTGATCAGATCAGCCATATCGGCGGCACACGTCCCGATACAAGGCAGACCAGTGGGTCAGGACCCACTGATATGCCGACTTCTACGGGGCGCTAAACTAACGAGACCACCGGCACCCAAATATTCTAACCTCTGGCAGGTAGACGTGGTGCTGGATTTTCTTAGAACATGGCCAGATAATCCTATCTGTCACTGAAACAACTTTCAGCTAAACTGACCCTCTTACTATGTCTCGTCTCGTTCCGGCGAGTGTCAGACGTTAGAGCATTCGACGTGGACGGGTTCTCCATCACTCCAGAAGGAGTTATTTTTTCCATATCAAGACGGACCAAATCGGATTCCGCCTCGATATCGTACCCGTACTTTGGCTCAGATCCCAAACTATGCGTTGTCAGGACGCTTATGAGATATACGGAAACCACAGCTCCCCTTCGAACCAGTTCGACGGGTCAACTGTTGATTTCCTATGTGAAGCCTCATGGACCGGTGTCCACGACTACACTGGCTAGATGGGTCCGCTGGCTACTATCGTTAGCAGGCGTTGAACCTCACTTTGGCGCACATTCGGTCAGAGGGGCGGCAGCCTCCCAAGCCTTAACGGCGGGCGCCTCGCTAATCGACATCATGCGCTGCGCAGACTGGTCACGGGAAAGTACTTTCAGGACTTTCTATTTCCGTCAAACAACTCATGCTTCCTTCACACTCATCAATTCCAAGCTTTAAAAATGCAAATATGAAGCCTCCTGTCATGTGGTAAAATTGAAGATTATACTAGCTTTAGTGTACTAATAATCTTAATTTTAGTAATGACAGGAGGCGAATATTTCCCACCCTATTGGACCCCCCCTTTATTTCATCAACGGAACAGAAGGCCTCATAGGTTCAGGAAGACATGTACCATAGGTGAGTATATTCCGTACCTAACAGTGTTTAGGGGTTGGTATAGGATGGAATGTAGTAACCTTATATCTATGTACATCATGTATATCTATAGTTCTTCCTATTACAGTAATTTTATCGGGTATATTACTTGAACCCTTTCGGACAGTTTGTGTTATGGCAGGATTATTATGTTTTAGATATGCGGACAAGTTATCACGCCAGAGACCTTTCACTCTTTTCCTTGTCTTGCAGTGTGATCGCCTTCTCGACAAGTGTGCACGTCTTCTATTCGGGACAAAGGCTCATCTCCCACATCGTTACATCAAGGAACTACCGGAGTTATTTTCACTATTATGCTGTTGAACTGTTAACGTAATTTGTTTTAGGTTTTATTGTTATTTACTGTTCGCACCAAAGAAAGAGGAAGTGATGTCATAGACAGGGCCTTTTATGGGCACCATATCTTTTCTCTGATTGGTTGTTACTGTTTCTATGCTGCTGGAGTTTACAGTAAAGAAAGATATGCAAATATTCGCCTCCTGTCATTACTAAAATTAAGATTATTAGTACACTAAAGCTAGTATAATCTTCAATTTACCTCTTTCATACTAAGTGCACCCACACTTATTATATATCGGTTTGCTCAGGGGAAACAGGGCTTTCATTCCATATCAAACATTCATATATAGAACTCCATTTTATATGAATAAAATCTAAAAAAGTTTACAAAATTAAGAAATTTTGATATTTTTCAATTTCTGCATGTCAATTTAACTGATAATGTCACAATACTGTTTGGTTTTACTGCAATAAAACATACATATTTGTATTCAGAAATGTCTCATGAGTAAAACAGTACCCCCCATGTATAGGTTTTATGGTGTTTTTGAAAGTTACATGGTCAAATATACGTCTTGTCTATTTATTTATTTTTTACATAGAAATTTCACAGATTGGTTTGCTGGGCTTAGGTTGCCTTTGAGACCGTATGGCAGCCAAGAAATGTAAGTTACGCCATCATGGCATACCATTTGAAAAAGTACACATCCCAGGGTATTCAAAATGGGGTATGTCCAGTCTTTTGTAGTAGCCACTTGGGCATAAACGCTAGCCAAACTTAGTGTTCATTTTTTTTTTCATTTTTCAAATAAAAATTGTATTTTGCTGATAATATTATTGTCAGTATATAGTTTACTGCCCTGAAATACTCCTAGTTCTGTTCAGTGATGTCTCACGAGCGGCATGGTATGCCCTATGCATAGGTTTTAGGCGGTTTTTGAAAGTTACAGGGTCATATATACGGCTTATCCATTTATGCTTTTTCACAATGGAATTTGTCAGATTAGTCTGCTGTGACAAGGCCGCCTTTGAGACCGTATGGCAGCCAAGAAATGAAAACTACCCCTTAATGGCATACCATTTGAAAAAGTAGACATCCCAGGGTATTCAAAATGGGGTATGGCCAGTCTTTTGTAGTAGCCACTTGGGCACAAATGCTAGCCAAAGTTAGTGTTCCGTTTTTTTTTTTGCGTTTTTCACATAAAAACTGTACTTTTACTGATAATATTAACTTCTGTATATAGTCTACTGCCCTGAAACCCTCCTAGTTCTGTTCAGTGGTGTCTCACAAGCACCACGGTACCCCCCATGTATAGGTTTTATGGGGTTTTTGAAAGTTACAGGGTCATATATACGGCTTATCAATTTATGCTTTTTCACATTCAAATTTGTCAGATTAGTCTGCTGTGACAAGGCCGCCTTTGAGACCGTATGGCAGCCAAGAAATGAAAACTACCCCTTAATGGCATACCATTTGAAAAAGTAGACATCCCAGGGTATTCAAAATGGAGTATGGCCAGTCTTTTGTAGTAGCCACTTGGGCACAAATGCTAGCCAAAGTTAGTGTTCCGGTTTTTCTTTTGCGTTTTTCACATAAAAACTGTACTTTTACTGATAATATTAACTTCTGTATATAGTCTACTTCCCTGAAGCCCTCCTAGTTCTGTTCAGTGGTGTCTCACAAGCACCACGGTACCCCCCATGTATAGGTTTTATGGGGCTTTTGAAAGTTACAGGGTCTTATATACGGCTTATCAATTTATGCTTTTTCACATTCAAATTTGTCAGATTAGTCTGCTGTGACAAAGCCGCCTTTGAGACCGTATGGCAGCCAAGAAATGAAAATTACCCCTTAATGGCATACCATTTGAAAAAGTAGACATCCCAGGTTATTCAAAATGGGGTATGGCCAGTCTTTTGTAGTAGCCACTTGGGCGCAAATGCTAGCCAAAGTTAGTGTTCCGTTTTTTTTTTGCGTTTTTCACATAAAAACTGTACTTTTACTGATAATATTAATGTCTGTATATAGTCTACTGCCCTGAAACCCTCCTAGTTCTGTTCAGTGGTGTCTCACAAGCACCACGGTACCCCCCATGTATAGGTTTTATGGGGTTTTTGAAAGTTACAGGGTCATATATACGGCTTATCAATTTATGCTTTTTCACATTCAAATTTGTCAGATTAGTCTGCTGTGACAAGGCCACCTTTGAGACCGTATGGCAGCCAAGAAATGAAAATTACCCCTTAATGGCATACCATTTGAAAAAGTAGACATCCCAGGTTATTCAAAATGGGGTATGGCCAGTCTTTTGTAGTAGCCACTTGGGCACAAATGCTAGCCAAAGTTAGTGTTCCGTTTTTTTTTTTGCGTTTTTCACATACAAACTGTACTTTTACTGATAATATTAATGTCTGTATATAGTCTACTGCCCTGAAACCCTCCTAGTTCTGTTCAGTGGTGTCTCACAAGCACCTCGGTACCCCCCATGTATAGGTTTTATGGGGCTTTTGAAAGTTACAGGGTCATATATATGGCTTATCAATTTATGCTTTTTCACATTCAAATTTGTCAGATTAGTCTGCTGTGACAAGGCCGCCTTTGAGACCGTATGGCAGCCAAGAAATGAAAATTACCCCTTAATGGCATACCATTTGAAAAAGTAGACATCCCAGGGTATTCAAAATGGGGTATGGCCAGTCTTTTGTAGTAGCCACTTGGGCACAAATGCTAGCCAAAGTTAGTGTTCCGTTTTTTTTTTTGCGTTTTTCACATAAAAACTGTACTTTTACTGATAATTTTAACGTCTGTATATAGTCTACTGCCCTGAAACCCTCCTAGTTCTGTTCAGTGGTGTCTCACAAGCACCATGGTACCCCCCATGTATAGGTTTTATGGGGTTTTTGAAAATTACAGGGTCTTACATACGCCTGTCCATTTTTGGTTTTAAACATTGAAAATTGGCAAAGCGATTTTCTGGGCCTATCTTGCCTTTGAGAGAGCATGGCAGCCTGGGTAAAATTATTTTCACTATTATGGCATACAATTTTCAAAAGTAGGCAACCCAGAGTATTTCAAATGGTGCATTTTAAGATGTTTGGTCTAACCACATTATCAGAAATGAAGGGCCCACATAGCGGTAATAGATTAATTTGTGCATTTTTCCACACATGAAATCACTTTTCACAGGACATTTCCTATTCCTGGTATGAGTTATTGCAACAAAGCCTCACTATTTTTTTTTAACATTGTCTCCTGAATATAACAGTACCCCCATGTACCAGATTTTCTGTTTTTTGGGGAAGTCACAGGGACAAATATATCAGATGTCCATTTCAAAATTGGAAATTTGGCAAAGTGATTTTCTGGGCCTATCTCGCCTTTGAGAGAGCATGGCAGCCTGGGTAATAACATTTCCACTATTATGGCATACCATTTTCAAAAGTAGGCAAGCCAGAGTACAACAAAATGCAGACCTTAAGATGTTTGGTCTAGCCATTTTAACAGAAATGCTGGGCCCATGTAGCGATACCTACTTTTAGTTTTGTCTTTTTAATCACATAAATTGCATTTTCACTAGAAATGTCATAATTCTGGTATTAGTTAGTACACTAAAACCTCAGTAGTTTGATTTAACACGGTCTTCTGAATAGAACAGTACCCACATGTACAATGTTTCAAGGTTTTTATTATATCACAGGAATAGAACAGTACCCCCACATATACTTTGATCTGGAGGCAGAGAGAGGCAGAGAGATGTTTTATCTCTCATAGGGAGTTACTGTGTGAAAAGCTGAGAAGTTAAGAAAAAAAACCTGTGATTTTATTAACCCTTTCAATGCTAATTGCAGCATTAACCCTGTGATTAGTTTTTTGCTTTTTTTTGTGAAGGCACATTTCAAATACTACAATTGTAGTATTTTGAGTTGTTTGGTGTAGCCACTTTAGAATGGCTATCGTAAACAGGGACAGGCCAAGGTCAGGGGAATCCAGAAGTTAGAGTAGTTGGTAAAACAAGCCGATGGGTCGGTACAGGCAGCTAACAAAACATAGTCAGGACAAGCCGAGGTCAGTAATCCAGGGAAATCAAACACACTGCCAAAGTCCCATACAGAGTGATTTAGAAGTTCAGCTCTGTATGGTAGACTTTGAAACAGTCTGTTATGCAGAGGCCGGGTTTAGATGGACAAGTTGGGCAATAATAACTAGAGGCCTTTCGGCACTTTTTTGGGGAATTTCTTTTACTAGCGGTGGCAGGGATTCGGGAAGGGAAGTGTTTGCCACAAAGTCTTTGGAGATCTTCTGATCCCAAAGTGGGATTGGGGGGCTGGGTAAATAATAAATGTGACAAAAGGCTTAGAGTGAAGTCTAGGAAAGGGCAGGGCCTACCTATGAACTCTTTTTTATAGAGGACATAGGCATTGAAAATTGCAATCTGGCTCACGTAGATTGCAATTTTCTTGTACCAGGTCCTAGTTTTCCGGTTCACTAGATAGGGCTGTATGCATTGGTCAGCCAAGTCTACTCCCCCCATAAACTTGCTGTAGTCTACAATGCACTTCGGCTTTTCCAGATGCTCAGTGCTACCTCACACAGACACTGGCACTGTACTTTCGTCATGCATTGTAGACAGCATGTATACATCCTTTCTATCTGTGAAACGAAGGGCAAGCAACTCATCCTGGTGGAGGGCTGAAGAGGAACCTCTACTGCTTCTGCCTCTTGCCAGGGTTTGGGGGAAACCCCTGCGATTCTTCCTCACTGTGCCACAGGCTAGGGTTTCAAAGTAATATAAATTTTTAAATAACTGTATACTGGTATAATAATTGTCAACCCATAGCCTATATCCCTTATTTAACAAGGGAAGGATTAGATCCCAAACAATCTTTCCACTTGTACCCACAGAATCAGGACATCCTGGTGGGTCAAAATGGCTATCCTTCCCCTGGTAAATGCGAAACGCCCATGTGTAACCAGTACAGGATTCGCATAATTTATAAAATTTAACGCCATATCGGGACCGCTTAGAAGGAATGTATTGCTTAAATAGCAGTCGACCTTTGAATTTCATAAGGGACTCGTCAATTGAAATATCTTTATCGGGGATATAATTTTCAGAAAATTTGTCTGACAGGAGTTGGATAAAGGGCCGGATTTTATAGAGCCTGTCAAACAGTGGGTCATTTCTAGGGGGGGCACAGTGAGTTGTCATTAAAATGAAGGAATCGCAGCAGTTGCAGATAGCGATCCCTCTGCATAACCTCAGGGAAAAGAGGGGTAGCCAGGATGCGTTGCTTGCTCCAGTAGGACCTGATACTGGGCTTTTTAACTATACCCATCACTAGGGTTAAAGCCCAAAACCGCTTCATCTCTGTGACATCCGTGGGTCTCCACATATTCCTGCGATTATGATGGGACCCCGGATGTGCAGAGAGATACTGCACAGCAAACAAATTTGTTTGCTGAGCCATGAGCTCAAATACATCGTCCGACATAAATAGCTCAAAAAAACGAATTGGCTCGCAGTCGTCCACTGTTACAGTGATGCCAGGTGTAACAGTGAACGGCGGTATTTCTGGTGCCATCATGTTTGAAGGCACCCAGTCTCCCTCTGGCATTGGGCATTCTGAGCCTCCTCTTGTGAGTGGTGGTGGGGCACCATCACTTGAGGTCTCACTCAGAGGCTCAATGTCAGAGGCAGTGATAGTGTCACTGTCTTGCAGAGTGTCACTATCACTGCCTGCCAGAATGGCATACGCCTCCTCGGCTGAGTAGCGACGTGCCATTCTAGGGGGAAAAAAATTAAGTGAAAAGGGCTAAGGGGCTAATTAATTAACTACCTGCCTAACACCCACTACCCACCCTCAAAAACAAAATAAATGTACTGATCACAGTAAAGGGAGCTGCGATCAGTACTGAAAGGGTTATTTTTAAGTTATGAAAAAAAATAACCCTTAAAAAAAAAAAAAAAAAAAAGTCAGCCTGATCAGAGAGCCCTCTGATCACAGTGATCACTGATATAGTACCGTACAGCAGATATACTGTACAGTACAGTGATCACGGCAGCGGGGAAAGGGTAATGGAGATTTGGGTTGCTGCAACTGACACAAAGGGTTAAAAAAAATGAGAAATTATTTTTTTTGACCCAAAATTTTTTTTAAAATAAAGTACAAAAGTACTTGATGCCCTATTCAGCTGATGACAGTAATAAACTGTGATCAGTGCTGAAAGGGTTAAATAAAATATATATTTTTAAAACTTTTATAAAGTAATAAAACTTTTTTTTTCACAGGAGCTCTAAAACCAACGATGTCTCTGCCTCTCTCTCTCAGATCGAAGTGAGGTGAGGAGAGGGGCAGAGACAAAGTGTCAGCCAGTGACCTGAGGTCATTGGCTGACACATACTAATAGTGATCACAGTGACTGGCTGTCACTGTGATCACCTCCTGCAGATTGGTTATTTGACCACAGGGGGGAGTGCCTGGGTGGTACAAGCACTCCCCCTACCGATCTGCAGGGGGATCATGGTGGCTGTTACATGTATCACACTTTAGGCTGATACATGTAACATTGATCGCAGTGACAGGCTGTCACTGCGATCAGAGCACTCTGAGATCGCAGTGACAGCCTGTCACTGCGATCTCAGAAGGTGCAGATCGCGGTCACTGACCCCAGGGGTAGCCGCTGGCCACGTGTGTCAGCCGATTTGAAATCGGCTGACACACGCTTAAAAACTGATTGCAGTGACAGCCTGTCATTGCGATCAGATGCTGCAGATCGCGGTCACCGGCCACAGGGGGGTTGCCTGGGGGGCCAGGCATCCCCCCCGACCGTGATCTGCAGCAGGAGATTAGAGCCGGCCACATGGGCGGCCATTATAGCGAGGGCGTACTATTATGCCCGCTGGCGTTTAGAGCCGGCTCCTGCAGGGCGTAATAGTACGCCCTGCGGATTTAAGGGGTTAAGAGTTAAATCACTTTGTTTCTGTTTATACAGCCCTTGCTACACCTCCCCTGGCTCTGATTGACACAGCCTGCATGAAAAAAAACTGGTTTCACTTTCAATCAGATGTAATGTACCGTAATTGTATCTCTTGCTCTGTAAATTGAACTTTAATCACATACAGGAGGCTCTTGCATGGTCTAGCAAGCTATTAACATAGCAGGGTATAGGAAAATGCAAAGTAAACATAACTTACAATAAAGGTAGTATAAACTTTAGATGACTCTTTTACAGGAAGTGTTTAGGAAGGCTGTGCAAGTTACATGCGGGGAGGTGTGACTAGGGTTCATAAACAAAATGATCTAACACCTAAATGGCAGATACTTGAGCAGTGAGACTGCAGGGGCATGAGCTATGCACCAAAACTGCTTTATTAAGCTAAAGTTGTTTTGGTGACTATAGTGTCCCTTTAATATTGTGAAATTATATATTTTAAAAGTTTATTAAAACATTTAAAAAGCTCATCCAAAATATTAAATTTAGGCAAATATTAGCATTAGGGGTTATTCAGTAAACCAAGAATTATGGAGCACTTAATAAAGAAATGCAAAATCTAAGGCAAAACTAAGTTGTAAAAATTGGTGATTTGGACGGTTTTTTCAAATTTGGTTATTTTGACTAAGAATTTCTCAGTTCTCCACAGTTCTCAATTTAGTGAATAATCAGTGTTCTCTCTTTTTAAGGTTTTCAATAATACAATAAAGAGCAATAAGTAATTTCTATTGCAGTCAGTTATCCAAAATATGTATTTTCAAAAACGGATCATAGTGAAGCATTGGATGCAATAATTTCCTATGAGAAGCATTTGGGTGGACAAGTGACTGGGCTTTTTGTCCCTAATGTTTCTCTATGAGAATCATTGGTCTGGATGAAAAGTCAAGAAAGTAACGCTTGCTAGATGACATCATTGGAAGAGAATCAGACAGCAGCACTGAGTGAGTCTCAGCACTGGAAAAAAGTTAAGTAAAAACATTTTCATTTTATTTTATTTTTTTTTATTTTTTTTGACATTCTTTATTTTTGTTTTTCATTATTAAATCACAGCATGTATATCCGATACAATTTAACAGGTGATAACAAATAAACAGGTCAGTTATGAGTATAACAGCATCAAGATGGTTTCAGCAACTGGTTGATAGGTTGTGTTTGAGTTTTTAGCTTCAATAAAACAATAAGCAATCTGATGTGTTGTGTTATGTCGTTGGCCCTGTATGGGGTTAGTCCCCTGTGTGTTTGGGTGTGTATGGGGTTTGCGGTTAGTCCGCAAGATTCATGTGTGCTATCGGATGGGTTGTTTCAACCGCTCTGGGTTGTGCTTGTGGGTCAGAGGGGGAGTTGTGTATCCCTGTGTTATTCTCTGAGCTTCCTCATTTGTAAGTATAATCATAATGGAGAGGCTGGCTCAGTGCAAGGTTTCCTTTCATTTACATATTGGATCTAGTGTTTCCCACGGTACTTAAGAGTTGTGGGAGTCTCTGTCGGCGTGCGTTGCGGTTCATCTTTGTCTCCAGCATCGCACGTGATGGTTTGTTTGTGTTACTTGTGCCAGGCTGATGGATATAGAGCTATGTCCCAGTCCGTGTTCTGTCTGCCTGTGTGTTTCGATCCTTAGGGGGGCACCGTCTGGGGCTTTGAATGGGGGTTCCAATCCGGTTAGTGTTTGATTTGCGCGTTGGTTCAGGTCGTAATGGGCCTGGTGTGGATGTGTTCAATCTTAGATCATGAGGGAGCCGATTATGTTGCCCCTGGGACCGTGTGATTACCCCCTATTCTCCCTGGGTCGATCTGTTTTTGGGGTTTCTAGGGATAGTTGACCTTGAGTTGTCCGTGGACGCAGCTAGAGTGTGTGGGGTTGTCCTGCGATGTCTTATTATGTAGGTGTGCGGCGTGTGGGGTCTGTGTTAGTCGTCGTGTCGTCACCTCGGGCCCCTGGTTTGTGTCACTCATGTGGTGGACGTAATCGTATCAACCCTGGGGCCTTAGCACGGTCCCTGTGACTCTTCTGGGTACCTAAGTCTAGGTTGTTATATCCTGTCTTGGATCTCGCTGGGTTCGGTGTATGTGGGGTTATGTCTGCCAACTGCGGCAGTCCTGGTTGTTAGATGGCGTGGTCTGAGCCGGGTGCTACTGGCTCAAGTCGTGGCATCTTGCGTCTGGGGTGGGGGTGAGTCCATGTCCCTTGTGTCCCGGTCTCCCTCTTCCCTCCGTCCCCAAGTGTATCGGTCCATATGTCGCTTTAGTGGATCGCTCCTCCTCTCCCCCTCCCGTATCCCGTAGTCCGCGGTCCTCCGCATCGGTATCTGCTTACTCACTGATTCCGCTACGTGCGGAGCCATACGTTGGTCCGCGTGCCCCCGGGGGTTGTGTCCCTCTGGGTCTTTTGTGTGTCCATGTGTCATGTGGTAGGAGGGGTGGGGGGGGGAGCGCGTAGGAAGTGTGTCTCCGTCGTGCCGGGGATGTAATCTACTCGTCTGGTACTTCCTATGCCTGTGCAATGATCTGTCGGGGGGGTTGTATTGGTGCAGGGGCCATCTCCACCGGGCTTCCTCCTCCCGTCCTTTTTGATGTGTAGTCCATCCATGTGTACCACGTCACGGCGCATTTTTCCTGGCGTCCCTGCAGGGAGGCTGTCATCATCTCCATGTTATATATCATCTCCACCCTATCTACCCATTGTTGTAGGGTTGGAATCGTCGAGCTATTCCAAAGGAGTGGGATGAGCGACTTCGCTGCCGTAAGTAGGTGTATGAGGAGTCCTTTCTTGTAGATCTTCACAGGCGTGCGCGTGTGGTTGAGAAGCAGTGGCATGGGTTGGAATGGGATGTCTGAGTCCGTGATATCTTTGATCGTCTGATGTATCATCCTCCAGAACGGTTCGATACGTGGGCACGTCCACCAAATGTGAATGCTGGTTCCTATCCCTGTGCCGCATCTCCAGCATTTGCTCGAGATTGACTCGTGCACGTGCTGCAGGATGTCTGGCGTCCGGTACCATCCTGTTAGAATTTTGTAATTGCATTCTTGGAACTTGGAGCTGATGGTCCCCCTGTGTGTTAGTTGAAAGATTTTAAGCCATTCCGTTTCCGTAAGCTCCACCCCGGTCTCTCTTTCCCATAGCGATGTGAAGCCTAGAGGGCTCTTATCACCGTTGCTTAGTAGCGCGGTATAGAGTTGTGAGACTCCATGTGAGAGGTGCTGTCTATCCGCGCATAGGTGTTCCATCGTCAACAATGGGCGGTGTAGGTGGCCTTTGCCCGCAATGCTGTCGAGGTATGTTTTCACTTGGTGGTATGGGAAGGTGTCTAGGCCACTGGGCCTTCGGTCCTGCATCAGCGTTGCCAGGGGTTTGAGTGTCGTCCTGGAGTTCCATTGGCTAACGTATACCCAGTCCGTGGCTCCGAGGTTTTTCAGATCAGCCGTGCTTAGTCCTCCCGCTAACCTCGGATTGTGTGTTATTGGTGTGAGCGGGTTGGGCGATGACGTGAGGCTTTTGGAGTATCGTATCCTACACCATACCTTCAGCGTGGCGTCGATCATCGGGTTCCCGGTTTTATTTTAATTAAATACAGATATCTAATTAGGGAAGAGAACACTATAGCTTTCGGAATACATTTTTTGAATTCATAACACTATAGTGTTCCTTTAAGGATTTTATTCACTTCTAACTTTAGTTTGTTTTACAATACCACAGAGCACTGCTGATTTCCTGTCAGTGTGTGGTTTGATGGTGTCAATGTATGCTATATAGCAAAGATCCTTTGGAGAAATGATAAAAATAGGATTGTTTGCTTCCAAAGCTTTAAAACGCCCCTCCACACTACAAATCATGTCAGTAGTATCAGATCTCGAGACTCATAATTACAATGAGGATCAATATAAGATGAAGACAATATAAGATGATTAAAATGGTACTAATCCATTTATGTATCCACTTAGAGACAGAGTAGAGACAGTTAAGTTGGTGACATAACTCAGAGGGGGAGAGAGAGGCTAATCTAAGTATTTTACAAGTATATATAGAGTGCCCCAAAAAAACCCTTCATATATTAATAACTGCTATATCCTCTTTATGCACAGGTGCATCTATTGGGACAAACTTCAGTAACCAGCGACGTCAGTACCCACCACCATCTTTTGCGGGCCCGGCCCGGGCGGCAAACTGCTGGGGCCGCCATCCATCGGATGGCCCATGCTGTCAGGGTCACCCAATGAATATGGATTGTCAGGGGGCCCGGTCCGTGCTGGGGCTTTAAGAGCATGACTGGGCCCCGTGTGATGACATTATCAGTGCTGGGAGGAAGTGACTGTACGGCACTCCTCCCAGCATACAGAGAGCCTGTGCGGGAGGAAGAACAGGGAGTCAGAGTGGGAATTCTGACTCCCATGAACCTGAGCCACCACTGGACCCAAGGGAATGTCCTCCTAAAAGGTAGGAAACAGGAGGGTGACTTAAAATTTTTGTTTGTGTGTGTCTTGTGTGTGTGTCTGTATATGTGTATGTGTCTGTATGTGTGCCTGTCTGTTTGTATGTATGTGTCTTTGTGTGTGTGTGTGTGTGTGTATGTGCCTGTCTGTATGTATGTGTCTTTGTATGTATGTGTGTCTTATGTATGTGTCTTTGTATGTATGTATGTGTGCTTGTCTGTTTGTATGTATGTGTGCCTGTCTGTTTGTATGCATGTGTCTTTGTGTGTGTGTGTGCCTGTCTGTATGTATGTGTCTTTGAATGTATGTGTGTCTTTGTATGTATGTATGTATGTATGTGTGCCTGTCTGTTTGTATGTATGTGTGCCTGTCTGTTTGTATATATGTGTCTTTGTGTGTTGTGTGTGTGTGCCTGACTGTATGTATGTGTCTTTGTATGTATGTGTGTCTTATGTATGTGTCTTTGTATGTATGTATGTGTGCCTGTCTGTTTGTATGTATGTGTCTTTGTGTGTGTCTGTGTGCCTGTCTGTTGTATGTGTGTCTTGTGTTTGTATGTATTTGTGCCTTTCTGTTTGTATGTGTCGTTGTGTGTGTGTGTGTGTTTGTATGTGTGCCTGTCTGTATGTGTCTTTGTATGTATGTGTGCCTGTCTGTTTGTATGTATGTGTCTTTGTGTGTGCCTGTAAGTATGTGTGTCGTGTGTGTGTGTGTGTGTGTCTTTAATGTATGTGTGCCTGTCTGTTTGTATGTGTCTTTGTGTGTATGTGTGCCTGTCTGTTTGTATGCTTGTGTGTCTGTATGTGTCTTTGTATGTGTATGTATGTGTCTTTGTATGTATGTGTGCCTGTCTGTATGTGTCTGTCTGTATGTGAGCCTGTCTGTTTGTATGTGTGTGTGTCTTGTGTGTGTGTCTGTATGTCTGTGTGCCTGTCTGTTTGTATGTATGTGTGTCGTGTGTGTGTGTGTTTGTATGTAAGTGTGCCTGTCTGTGTGTCTGTTTGTGTGTGTGTGTCTGTATGTGTGTGTGTGTCTGTATGTGTGTCTTATGTGTGTCTGTATGTATTTGTGCCTGTTTGTATGAATGTGTCTTTGTGTTTATGTGTGCCTGTCTGTTTGTATGTATGTGTCTTTGTATGTGTGTGTGTTTGTATGTGTGTCTTGTATGTGTGTCTTTGTATGTGTGCTTGTCTATATGTATGTGTCTCTGTGTGTGTGTGCCTGTTTGTATGTATGTGTGCCTGTCTGTGTGTCTGTTTGTGTGTGTGTGTCTGTATGTGTGTGTGTGTGTCTGTATGTGTGTTTTATGTGTGTCTGTATGTATTTGTGCCTGTTTGTATGTATGTGTCTTTGTGTGTGTGTGCCTGTCTGCATGTATGTATGTGTGCCTGTCTATATGTATGTGTCTTTGTATGTGTGTTTGTCTGTATGTGTCTTTGTATGTATGTGTGTCTTTGTGTGTGTGTGTGCCTGTCTGTATGTAAGTGTGCCTGTCTATGTGTCTGTTTGTATGTGTGTGTGTCGGTCTTTATGTGTCTATGTGTGTGTCTGTATGTGTGTGTGTCTCTGTCGGGGGAGGGTGGGAGGTGGGGCCAAGGATCAGTTTTGCACAGGGGCCCCATAGATTGTGTGTACGCCACTGTCAGTAACCTTTCAGTGCTACAGAGAAAGGTCTTGGACCTTTAAAAGTGCACAAGCTGAAAGTAAAATAGACAGATTGATGCCCAAACATAATATCCTATCTGATATTTAAAGTAAAGTAAATTGACAATGAATGGTTTTCTATTAGAGCGATGTAGTGTGTCTTCTTAACAAAACTGAAAGAAAGTTACCTGCTCACTAAACATGAACATTCCTATTTGGACAAATGAAAAATAATGGCAAAAAGTTTATTTTTACGGTCATTTAGTCAGAATTCGAGTGAGAAAGCATGATTGCCCAAATTTCAAAATGTCACGGCCCCCAGCTCGCGGCCGCACCCGATCGGTGCGGTCACTTTATTAAGGGCAGGCACTTACCTAATTTGTGGCGGATCACAGCCATATCCGCTGACGTGTCCATCCCCAGTGAGCGCGGGGTTCCTATGGACGTTGGCTGCTGCAGTATTGGCCACATAGTTAGCCCTGCCTCTGGCGGGGTCAGAGGTCACACACGTTCCGAAATCAGCTGATCCCTGCCCACCAATGACAGTTAGGTATGGGCTGTATAAACCCATTTTGTATGACCTCTTTGCCCTGTTGTGGTTTCCATTACTGTTTGGTTATCCGAGAGCACGTTCCTTGATGATATTCTGGTTTTTGATATTGGCTTGTCCTGACTATTCTTATTTCTGGCTCCCTGATCCTTTGACTTCCCGTGTTTGCTCCTGTCTGCACTCCTGACCTTGTCTAGTTACTGGTTATTCTATTTGCATTAATTCCGGCCATTCTAAGGTCCGATAATAAATTTTTCCTTAGCTTATTTATTTACCGTGTTTGACTTAATTCTGCGTGTTGGGCCATTGTACTGTCCTGACATTACAACAGGCCCATGGACCCTGTAGAATGAAGTCAACACATCATGTTGGCATGTGAAAGAAGGCTGGAAGAAAATGATGACCGTATGGATCAATTCGCCCAGGCCTTTCAGACCTTGTTGGCCCGTACCGCTCATTTGCAACTCAATGATCCACAACCAGTTCCCTCCCACCCTGTTGTGGTTGTTCCTATAGTTTATAAGGCACCTCATTTTGGTGGTGATGCACAGGAGTGTAGTTTTTCTAAATCAGACAGAATACCACTTTGAAGCCGCTCCCGGTTCTTTTCCTTCCGATAGATCAAAGATGGGGTATTTGATGAACCAGTTGATAGGGAAGACATTCACCTGGGCTAATCCCTTATCAGAATGCTATTGCCTATGATTTTGCTGAATTTCTTGCGGAATTCAAACTTACTTTCGAACCATTGGGTAAGGAAAAGAACACTGCAAAAGCACAAAGGCGCATAAAGCAAGATGTCCGTATGGTGGCAGATTACGCCATCCCGTACACTAGCCTCAGGTCTATAGGACTAACAGTTCCTTAGTCACCACCTTCACAGAAGGTTTGTCTGATACCATTCTTGATGAGGTGTCAGCCAGAGACTTACCAGATAAACTAAGTGAGTACATCACCTATATGATAATAGGTTAAAGGGACTCTCCAGTGCCAGGAAAACAAACTGTTTTCCTGGCACTGTAGGTCTCCTCTCCCTCCCACCCCCATCCCAAGTTGAGAAGGGGTTAAAACCTCTTCAGGTACGTACATGCGTCGGCGGGGGAGACCTATTGCCCACACGCGGCTGGGAAGACCTAATGCACGCGCATTAGACCTCCCCATAGGAAAGCATTGAATAATGCTTTCCTACGGGGATTTCGGTGAAGCTGGAGGTCCTCACATAGCGTGAGGACGTCCAGTGTCGTTATAACACTCTTTTCGTGTTCTATGAACATGGAAGTGTCCTCTAGTGGCTGCCTAGTAGACAGCCACTAGAGGAGGACTTAACCCTGCACGGTAAATATTGCAGTTTATGAAAACTGCAATAATTACACTTGCAGGGTTAAGGGTAATGGGAGTTGGCACCCAGACCACTCCAATGGGCACAAGTGGTCTGGGTGCCTGGAGTGTCCCTTTAAGAGAGAGGGAAAGAATCAGGAATAGGACCAGAAGAAATAGCACTCCTTTTGCTCCCTGATTTTCCAATCCTGTTGTCCAAAATCCTCTTTTGGCTATAGCTGAACCAGAACCTGTGCAATTAGGGGTTATGAGATTGTCAGAAACAGAGAGACAACATATGAGAAATAAGGGTCTTTGTATGTATTGCGGCATAAAAGGACATGTGAGAAACAATTGCCCAATACGTCCGTAAAACTCGCGCACCTAAGGATCGTTAGGGTCCGGCATTAGGTGTTATGTCCCCTGCATTGCCTCTCACTAGACTTCTCCTTCCTGTGTCTATCCTGTCTCATGATCTCGGGGGTTGATTGTAACACGTGGCTTGACTCAGGAGCTGCAGAAAACTTTATAGATGCTCGTTTCATGTCCATACACAATACCCCTCTAAAGGAGAGGTGAACACCTTTGGCTGTTGAGGCCATAAATGGTAGACCTCTTAAGATACCGCTCATTATGCATGAGACTTTCCCTATCTTGCTACAAGTAGGGGCCTTACATAGGGAGCTAACCACCTTACAAGTTATCTCCTCACCTTCGTGCCCTATCATGCTTGGTTTACCATGGTTGGTCAAGCACATTCCATGCATTGATTGGGAAAAAAGGGGAAATATTGAAGTGGGGTGATGAGTGTAGCAATAGATGCATTATACCGATTGCTAAACAATTGAATACTATCAATGTGCCAACTGCCCCTCCGCTTTCAACTACGATTACACCTCATTACAGGGACGTTAAGGAAGTATTTAATAAGGTGCATCCTGGTATTCTACCTCTGCATAGATCATATGATTGTTCCATATATCTTTTGCCAAGAAATATGTGGGAGCAGGGTTTTTCTTTGTTCCTAAAAAGGAGGGTGATCTACGCCTCTGTATTGATTACAAAGCTCTCAACAAAATAACCATAAGGAATGCTTACCCTATACCACTAATATCTGAACTGTTTGACAGATTAAAAGGAGCTAAAGTATTTACTAAGCTAGATTTAAGGAGTGCATATAACCTAGTTAGGATTAAAGAAGAGCACGAATTGAAACCAGCATTTGATACAAGAAATAGGCATTATGAATACCTGGTGATGCCTTTTGGGTTATGTAATGCCCCCGCTGTTTTCCAGGATCTCATAAATGATGTCCTACAGGATTTTATTTATTCCTTCATACTGGTATATCTTGATGATATACTTGTGTACTCACCCATGAAAGAACTCATCATACTCAGGTTAAACTAGTCTTACAGACCTTTCTAAAGAATGGTCTTAACAAAATAGAAAAGTGTATTTTTGACCAAAAGGAAGTGCAGTTTCTTGGTTATACTATATCCACTTCTGGTTTCGATATGGATCCAAAGAAACTAGAGGCAGTATTACAATGGCATTTACCTCACGGTTTGAAGGCTATCCAAAGGCTTATTGGGTTTGCCAATTATTACTGTAGATTTATTGAGGGGTTTTCTACGGTAATAGCCCCGATAACAAATTTGATGCACAAAACTGTTAAGAGTCAGTTCTGGCCTAAGGAGGCTATTGATGCCTTTGAGTGTCTCAAAGCCTTTTTGCCTCAGCTCCTATACTTTCTCATCCTGATCATAGCAAACCTTTTCTGCTGGAAGTTGATACCTCTGAAACAGGGGTTGGTGCCTTCCTTTCACAGAGAGAAAGTCATGATACATCAATGCACCCCATGGCTTCTTTTCTAAAAATATTTTGCCGGGAGAGAGAAACTATAATATAGGAAACAGAGTTAGTGGCTATCATTTTAGCGTTGAAGGAATGAAGACATCTGGTGGAAGGATCCAAAGTACCCCTGATTATCATAACAGCCCACAAACACTTAGAATATATTGAGGAGGCTAAAAGGATGTCTTCCAGACAGGCTAGATGGTCTTTGTTGTCTAGCCATTTGTTTTTATCATGTTTATCAAGTTCGCTTGCATGGTATACCTCAAAACATTGTCTCGAACAGAGGTCCCCAGTTCTGGAGGTTCTTTTGTAAGCACCTAGGCACAGAATTGTCTTTTTCATCTTCTTACCATCCACAAACTAATGGTGCTGCTGAGAGAACTAACCAGTCACTAGAGACATACCTTAGATGTTTTATTAACGATGCTCAAAATGACTGGTATGACCTCTTACCTTGGACTGAATTTGCAAGGAATAATGCCACTCATGACTCGTCTGGCCATAGTCCATTCTATGTGACTTATGGTCTCCATCCTGCTATCTTGCCTAATACAACTATTCATGCCCTGGATGAGCATCTAGCCTCCATGAAAAGTGCATGGGAACATGGGGAATTCTGCCTTGGTTGCTGTGGCTTCTCGTTTCAAGCTGCATGCTGATAAACGGCGGAGTGCTTCACCGTCATATCAGGTCAGTGACGGGGTATGGCTCTCCATAAGATACATCAGGCTCATGGTGCCCACTATAAAGTTCACCCCTAGATATATTGGTCCTTTCCATGTCTTATGTTAGGTGAACCCTCTCTATTATATGCTTGACCTTCCTGCTGGCCTCTGTATTCCTCGTACTTTCCATGTTTCTTTGCTCAAACCACTTGTGTGTAATTGTTATACCACTCCTTCTGTCCCTCCTCCTCCTTTGGTGGTTGAAGGTCAGGAGGAGTATGAGATATGTTCTGTTTTGGACTCGAGGTTGACTCGTGGTTCTTTGCAATACTTAATTGATTGGAAGCGGTTTGGTCCAAAGGAGCCCTCCTTGGTCCCTGCTTTGAACGTCCATGCTGATCGTCTTCTCCGCTATTTCCATGCCAGTTTTCCTGGTAAACCAGGCCCTGCCCGTCCTGTGGGTGGTCTTTTAGTAGGGGGTACTGTCATGGCCCCCAGCTCGCGGCCACACGTGACCGCACCCAATCGGTGTGATCACTTGATTAAGTATAGGTACTTGCCACGAGTGCGCATTCAGCCGACGGGGAGGAGAAGAGGAGGATCAGAGGAGGAGAGCTCTCTGCCCAGCACTGGAAAAAGGTAAGTTTTTACCCCTTTCCCCTTTCCAGAGCCGGGCGGGAGGGGGACCCTGAGGGTGTGGGCACCCTCAGGGCACTATAGTGCCAGGAAAACGAGTATGTTTTCCTGGCACTATAGTGGTCCTTTAATTTCACAGTTCATATGTTTTTGTAAACCATAAGGCTTTGTACAGAGTTCACTGTTCGTTTCAGCAGGCGCTGAATTTCACTCGATTTGTGCAGGCTTTTCTGTTCGGTTTTCTCTGCACTTATTAATGAATATGTGGTTCGGTTTAATAAATTTGCTTTTCGCGTTTTTTCCACTCACTACCTTCATCTGTGTGTTCCAATGTTGTTCACAGTTCAGTACTTTACTGATGTTCTTAAGTATACTGCACATTTTAAATTCACATATTCATTCATAAGAATTTATGCGCACTAGGCTAAATAGTCTATTATAAAATTGGTCCAGTTCATCTGGGATTCCTGTTCACGATTTAAAAGCATTACGTGGTCACATATGCCTGTTTACAATAACGCTAGGTTAAACACTATTTCAGTGCACAATTCTTTTCTGTATATACAAAATTTTCCCATCTCGGTACTCACTTTGTTCTCCCATTATTCCACGTACTCTAGGGGCCCATATCAATTTAGTAACAAGCTTACTGGAGAAACCGAGAACAGCGTTGTTCCTCCAGCAATTTAGGTTCAGGTATTTTATTCCTTACGTTTATATTTTTCATTAAACATGTATATTAAGGTCTCACTCTGCCTTTACATTGCATCGGACCCACGTTAGGTCCTCAATACTTTCACGTTCATACAGTGACTTCTGTAGTACTATCTGCTTTCCAGATTTTACTATTACTCTATTAGGCCACTGGTAATTCATTAATTGGGTTTAGTATTCATTACTTTGGTGACCCATTAGTGGGATTACAGTACACCCAGTTTCTAATTATACCATTTGGCGTTTAATACAATCTCTTAAATATCCTATCTTCCAGGTATAATCCGTCCAGGTGTACTCTTTAATTTCAGTACCAATTCAGATTATAGTACTGATCATCCTCCTGTTACAGTAATCCTATGTTTCAAATGTCATGTGATGTTAAACTTACATTAGGTACAGTTCAAATACATGGGCTACCAATCAAACACATCTAAGTCAATCACTATAAATGCGATTCAGGTTTAAAGCCATTAGCATTTCTACTAAAAGATATGGTAAGCTAGAGTTTCATATCAAATGTCGAGGCCTCACTCTGCCTTCATCATGACCTCCGAATCCAATTCAAACCCTTAACATTTACTAGGGGCTTGTCTCTGCACACCTGACCCTCACAAGGTCCTCCATGCACATTCAATTATACAATAAGCAAATTAATTTTACATACGTTTTACTGTGTTACTTTGCGTTTCAAGATATCCATAAGGATATTGACTTTCTGTCATGCTATCTGTTTTTCTATCTGGAAGTTTTTACACCTATAGGCATCTTAGGATAGAGACAATTTGCAATCCCAAGCCTATCAAGTAAACGATGATAATTTATTTATCATAGTGACAAATATAATCTCTAGATTTAAACCACAATCAGACTCTCCTTTTTATGTTCCGCTCATAAAGAGCACTTTTTTTTCCCTTCTTTTTTTCGATTCACATCACAATCGGCAGTTTCATCAGGTGCCTTTTTTCTAGTCCTTCTCTCTCTCTGATTCTATCCAGTTTGTTCACGCACGTACATTTACGTTCACAGTCATTCACAAAGAGACGAGCTCCGTCTAGGTTAAGAGAAGGGCTCTTAGGGATAGGAGCTGGCCTTAGTCTAAAAACATCAAACATACCGGTCCCGCAAGGCCAACTCTCCACCTCAACACGGAGGTTTCGCCCAACAGCCCAACTCATAGTTAGTGCCTTGCATACTCTTCTGTAGGGTCATTGTCAGGGCCCCACATGTCATGGCCACACGTATTGACTCTTTTACCATCACCGAGAGGCCAACATCCCACCACAACGCATCGTAGCTACGATCCCACACGGCCCAAATCATAGGTAGAGCCTCTCACAGCCACTTGGCAATCAGTAGGACCTCACCAGTCACTGGGTAATTCATTTCTTTGCCTATCGTCACTAGTTAGCGAGCCAGCTCTACATTAGGGATATTATCAATTTGCATCAAAGTTTTGCATGGTTAACTCATTAATTTCCTTACAGGATGCTGCAAGAAATAGTTCCAGGTGATGTACTATCTCCAACAGACACTCCAACCCTGTCATCCCAGGTCCCTGCCACTCCCAAGGCCCTGAGGTCTGGACCTTGCTTAAATTTGGTGGTTGAGCTTCAAGTTAAGGAGGCACCATCTTCCCAGCCACAGCTGAAAAGGCTGCATATATCCCGAACAAGCTGGTCATCATAGAGCGACTCATGCCAGTAATTCAGTTAACTCACTATAGTAATCAGCCTATTTCAATCATTGATAGCATCACAGCGATACCTCTTTCCACATACGGTATTAGGTCCTCTCTTAGCCATTTCGACTTTTATCATTCGCCATTCTAATTAGTCCCATATATGGCTAGGTGTCACAACCGACTGGATTTAACTTCTGTCAGGCTCAAACTTGGGTATATACACTCGGTTAAACAACATTAATTTTACTGGTATATACGTTCACCGTACACATTTAACACCATTTCTACATAGGGTTTTTTCTGCAAAATCAGATTTTGCTTTAGATTTAGTTGTTCATTAGGGGTTGTTGGGATTGGTTTACTTCCAATACTTGTTTAGCATTTTGACAATACTGCCGAAATTATCTGTACATGTTTCACATTCCGCGTAAACACTTTCACCATATGTTCTCGTTGACATCGTTTTAATTACCTAAATTTCTGTCCTCTCCAATGCTCACTTATCCGTCTCTGTGCTATCCCTAGGCCAACACGGGCCTACGTATCGGGCAATTACCTGCCAACAAATATGGTCTCGTTACAGGTTCACAATTCACATACAATTTAGAGTTTAATCATAATTAGAATTGTATTTATGACATAATGCTTGTATTGGATTCCAATGCTCCAGCTGAGTACATCCGTGAAGTATCTCCCAAGTATCAAGCGCAGTAGTGGTTATAGTAGTAAATATAGCTCCCAATCCCCTGAACATTAGCCTATACTCAATGAAGGGGTAAAGTGATCTCTTTAATCCAGGCTCAATGGCCTGCTTTTATACAATACAGAGACATAGCAAACACGCCCATGGCACTCCCATAAACACACCCACAAAATGTAAATGACAAAATATGAAACACACACAAAAACACATATTTCCCACCTAGGAACCCCCATAGTTTATACATCCCTTGATAGCCTGGATCTGAGCACCCAACATATCTGAAAAGTGCTCAGATCCCACAAACACAGCCGAAACGCCACTGGGGTGAAGTTCTGACCGGCCGCACACATGGTCATATGCCCAAAACAGTTCCAGGGCGTTTTTAGCTTTTGTCGGTCAACTTTGGGAGTTCCATGCGAAAGAAATACCAAACGCACACTCTGGCTATTTAGTAGCGTTTGTTCATATGGTTCATACGAATAAACCTACCGAACGGCGCTCTTCTGCCATGTGTGGGAAGGAAACAGGTGTTTGTCAAAGTTCAGTGGTGTTCAGGAGTTTCTGTGTCCGATTTTAAATAGAAAGCAGATATAAGACTATGTAACCTAGTTCCAATAAATTGGATAGGAACACAGAGGTCAGAGGTCAGTATCGGAAGATGCACGACTACAAGCACACGCTGGCAGACGCGCTGCTGAGAGCATTCCCAACTGACACCGGGGGCTCAGTGGAAGCACAAGGCGAAGGCAGAGGAGGAGGAAGAGGTCGCCAACGTAGCTGGGGCACCGCCAGCACCTCAGAAGGCAGGGTTAGCATGGCCGAAATGTGGAAAAGCTTTGTCATCACGCCACAATAACCAGCACCACCAGCTGATATGGAACGTCTTAGCAGGAGGCAGCATTTCAGCAACATGGTGGAACAGTACGTGTGCACATGCCTACACATACTGACTGATGGGTCTGCCCCATTCAACTTCTAGGTCTCCAAATTGGGCACATGGCCTGAGCTTGCCCTTTATGCCTTGGAGGTGCTGGCCTGCCCTGCAGCCAGTGTATTGTCTGAACGTGTGTTTAGCATGGGAGGAGACGTTATCACAGACAAGCGCAGCCTCCTGTCCACAGCCAACGTGGACAAGCTCACGTTTATTCAAATGAACCAGGCATGGATCCCACCACACTTGTCTGTACCTTGTGCAAAATAGACATTTATACCGGCCTCACCTAGCCATTTTTATACTCCAGTGCACTTATTCTTTGTTTTCTTTTTTTATATGTCCCAATATTTTGGGGGCTACCCCAACTGTTTGCAGGGCACTTATCCTACTCTTACCTCCATTTTACTTCCTTTTGCAGCCCTCTAGCCCTTTCCAGGACTTTTTTTAGAGCCATTTTAGTGTCCAAAAGTTCGGGTCCCCATTCACTTCAATGGAGTTCGGGTCAAGTTCGAGGCAGAACCCGAACATCCAGGTGTCCTCTCAACTCTACAGCAAGGGCTTTTATGAAGGATTGATGGGGATGTAGCTGGAGGGTTCTGAATAAAGTCCAAGTATTGGGCATTTGTGTGTGTTGCATCTTCTTTTTCCCATCCTGACCCTGTACACCATGTCCATTTGGTGAGTACAATCGCTAGGTATTTTAAAAAATGTTTTTTTTTTTTTAAATATGCTTAAAATAAAGTAGCTAATTATTATCACTAAAAAAAAGTTTTGTTTGGTTTTTTTTACCACCAGAGCACAATTTTAAGTGCTTTAAAACACATTTTTAGTCAGCTAGTATGCTTAAATCAGACTGTACATTCTAATAACTATTTCACGCTGTAATTGTATCGTGTAACTGTTTTCAGGGTCATAATATTAAAATTTACAAACTATCAAGTACATATTCAAGTTCATTAGCAAAGCATAATAGGAATTGTCAATTCTGCATCAATAAATGCCTGTTTCTTTCCTGAGAGCCAGAACACCAGACTAAGGTATGGAGGACAATGATAGATAGCAGTAATTGATGGATAGTGGTTGGATGGATTGTTTATGTGCTACATTTACTACAGGCATCCATACTCATACATAAACATTACACTTGTTATCAGACAGAATGGTACCTGGTTTGTTGCCAGTTTGTATTTTTCTTTTAATGTTTACATTTGTATTTTCTATCTGTGCAAGAGATACTAGTGGGTGTTTGTAACTTTTGTGGCAATACATTGTTGCATTTGAATTGTTTCTATGTATTGGTATTGAACAGTTGTGTTTAT
Organism: Pelobates cultripes; assembly: GCA_933207985.1. Lineage (NCBI taxonomy): Eukaryota > Metazoa > Chordata > Amphibia > Anura > Pelobatidae > Pelobates > Pelobates cultripes. The sequence goes on from OW240916.1 coordinate 199,870,674, forward strand.
GATGCTAACACGTAGAAAAACCACATGTAGTTTGCATAGCTTCTTATGAAGCAATTACACAGTCTGTGTATTGACACACAGAAACAACTTTTGTTCTCATGAAATAGAATTTCAAGCTAATTCTGAATCATAAAGAATTAGAGATACTCAGGAAGGCAGCTATTCCACCACCAATTATTACAGGGTTATTCACTAATGTGAGAATCCAAAGTGAATTTCAAATTCAAGGCCAAAATAGGCAAATTAGCTGAGCTTTCAGTTTCGCATATTTGGCCTCAAAATTTAAAAATTCACCTTGGCTCTGAATTCTCATTTAATAAATAACCCTGCTAGCTGTCGGTATTCATAAATATTCAGGGCTCATGTTGTCACTACTTTTTACCAATAGCCCAGCTAACCGCTTTGCCAGCCCTTTACTGGATTTCTAGAATATAAGGAATCAAGCCAAAGTCATAAAAGGCACCACACTACAAAAGTGAGAAACATGAACTTGCAATAGTGTAAAGTGTTTTTGCCTTATAAAGGCTGAGACCAGGTACATCACTTGAGGCCAAGAAGTGACTCACTTCAATAATGTAACATATCATATGGAGCATCTGCTGTCAGAAAGGCTGCTGATGCAAGGATAATGTTGGACCCATGGTGCACCTGGAAGCCTGTATTTGTGAATGTTTACATGTGTCCTTTAAACAAACCATCTAATGGCAAAGTAATATTGTTGTGGTTTGAGATTTGAGGAGAGCTTAGATGCTATATTCCACCGGGTAGCTGGACTATTTGTTTTTGATGCAGATTTCTTATGGACTTCCTGTTGTGCCCTTCTGGGCTTCAGACAGTATTTTACAGTTTGTTGTTAGGTCAGTGGGAAGACACTAGATTAGGGTCTCCACCAGCCTCCAATAAGTGACAGAAGAGCGGAAGAGATTAATTACAATATTATAATTATGCTCGGCATAACCTTTCCTGTCTGGACAGTAAATGTCCTTAACCACATTTTTATAAGTGGATGAAAACGTAACAATCACATGACAGGAGCCTTTTGGTGTAGCATATTCTTCCTCACCTTGTGGTCTCTGCACCCAGTGGCCGTGCGTCTGCATGAATGACACCTGCGGCATGTTAATGGACGCCGGCCGCTGCGAATCCACCGCAAATTGTACCCTCGCGTCTGCTCATGTGACTGACGACGTCGGCGTGCACGTGACATCACGCACACACCGCATGCATGTTTTGGGGTCAATGATCAATCTCGGGCCAATCAGAAAGGTAAAGCATGTACTTAAACGCAAAATTACCTTTCCTCATGGCCCTGTTGTGGTTTCCATAGTGGTTGTCCGAGAGTGCATTCCTGAACAGTTGTATTTCTGTTTTTTTACTTTGGCTTGTATTTGACTTCCCTGTATTCTGGTATCCCTGACCTCTGGCTTTCCTTTATCGTTGGGTCCCTTTCTGTGTCCCCTGACCTTGGCTAGTATCCTGACTACTCTTTGGTACGTGAGTCTGGCCATTCTAAGGCCCGGTAATACGTTACCTATTAGTCATCTGCGTGACACAATTCTACGTGCTGGATCAAGTAGTAATCCAGGACATTTGGGCATCATTGCTATGGAAATACTCCACTATAATTTAACATTTTTCCTTTAACTGTAGTCCTATTTAAAATATACAGTTTGTTTTTAAAGGACAGATAGGGCTTTCTTCTAATATAAATGCTTCCACAGCACTGGGTCCACATGTGAGACAAAAAATACTGGAAGTATGTTACAAAAAAAAAAAATAGATATAGCAAATGGAAAAAGTAGCTAATAGAATATAACACTATAGATTTCTAGAGGCTACTATTACAAGTAAATCAACAGATGAAATACAAGTGAGAAACAAAGTTGCAATACATATGTCAGTACCCTGAGTAAAGTTGCAATACATATTTGTCAGACAGTCAGCAGAGAAAAAATAAACTAAAGCTGGCGTATTAGCTAAATGGGTTTCAGGCAACAAAAGCAGTAGTAATAAACCAAAATGTGTACTGGTGTGAAAATAATATATATTATGAATACCTTATAAAATATGGATCAATGTCCTACTATCCTATCAATTCAAATTTGAATAGTCCAAAATAATAACAATAGATTATGATGGTGAAGCACTCGATTAAGATTGCCACAACACTATACCTATTCGTTTCAGAAAAAAAATAATTTGCTCTCTTTTTCAATCAGATATTTTTGGCTCCTTTTTGTAAAGTAGAACCACAAGTAGATTCTAAATTTTCTTATGAGAACAATTAAATTTCTGTTGCTTATGCCCACATAAAAAATAAATAATTATAATGGTAATATATACAAGGTCCTCAGGAAGACAGTTATCTCATCAGGTTTTATATTTCAAATTAATTCAAATACTGAGTCCTTTAGGGATGTTAAAGACTAAAAAGTGAAAAAGGAGTTGATTTGCATATGAGCGATATTTGAATAGGAGGGCATTATATTGATTCAGAACAGTTTGTCTCCTAACCCACAATTGTTAAGATCATCACCATGTCCTGGATTTACCTTCTTTTGATCACCTCAGTCTTCACTTGTAAGAGAACATTTACTCTTTAAATCAAAACCTCAAGCCTTCTCACAACAACACCTTCCGTGTCGTTACCACTTTAACATTGTTTCTCCTTCTGTTTCAGGTTGTGTTGGGCAATATGTACTGACTCAGCCACACACCGCATCAGTACAGCTTGGAGAGACTGCATCACTCACATGTCAAGGGAGCAAGTTTGATAAGTTTTATGTGAGCTGGTATCAACAAACACTGGGTGACTGACAGGCCACGTCTTCTTATTTATAAAGATAGTGAAAGAGCTGACAATGTTCCAGATCGATTCTCTGGCAATTCTGTTGATAACACAGCAACGTTAACAATCACTGCAGTCAGAGCAGAGGATGATGCTAATTATTACTGTAAGGTGTGGGATAGTGATAGTAGCACACACACAGCGACATAGTCGTAAAAGGAACTGAAACAATAACTGAACTCTGACAGTGACTGTGCTTGTAGAAATCAAAGCTTAAAATGTCTCTCCACTACTACAAACTGATTGCAATATGCTTAAAGTCAAAAGCAAAAAGAATATCGAGCTCACAAATTCCCAAAACAGTGACTTTATTCATATGCCTCCAGCAACGTTTCAACCTCGGTATGTGCTTTTATGAAGGGTTGATGGGATGTAGCTGGAGGATTCTGAATAAAGTCTCTGCTTTTGTGGATTCATAAGTGTTGCTTCTTCTTTTTGCCATCCTGGCCCTGTGCACCATGTGAAGCACATCCCTGCCCATTTGGTGAGAGACAGCTTAAAATCAGTCTGTACATTTATCGGATTAAGGGGTCCGTTCTAACGACTATTTCACCCTGTAATTTTACTGTCATTGTAAACTGTTTTTATTATTAATGAAATGGGCTTACAAACAAAATGTGCTGTGGTCAGTGTAATGTGACATTTCTTTAAATCTACACATTAAGTGACTTCAACCAGCCTGTGACAACTGGAAAAATTATGAGGGTCATAAAATTCAGATTTGCGACCAATCAAGTACATATGTAAGCTAAACCAGTTGCAGCCCCATCCACACATGCATATGTTCTGGTTCCCAGGGTTTTCACATTTGACAAATGGCTTAGAGCAGAGCTTCACCTCAGTAATCTACTCATACTGTAATCTCAGAATCTGTGATGCTTCATTTTGAATAGTCAAAAAATATTGGCTGCAAGTTTACACTCTTTCATTCGTAGCTGAATAGCAAATCAGCGGTTTTATATAACTCAGTCTTCCATTTACCTCCAGCATAACAGACTATATCTTGCAGGTTCATCTTAGTGTAACCAAGTCAAAGCCAGTAAGAAACATCTGATACACGATACACAGGGCAAGCGACTGATGTTGGTCAAGATATTTACACCTACAAGTGAAAAGTTATTGGTTTAAACATGCGTAACCTATGTTGCCTGATTGACACATAACTAAAAAAATGGCACAGCCTGTTCCGAGTAATAAGATGTGACAAGGATGGAGCAGTCCATGTCAGGAGGAGTGTGCACTTAACACAAATGAACGCCCAGATGGAGAACAAACCAATGGCACCATAGCAAACACAAAGTAAAAAAAAAAAAAATATCCACTCAGTATACCATATCAAACTTTAAATATGTACACAGTATCACAGAAAGTAACAGATATTTATAATCCAAATCAGACATGGGCGCAATATTTTAGATCTCTCATAATACCTTGTTGGACATGCAAATGCGCACAGTCAGGCATTCTGTATCAGACTTCATGTTGCATTCTAAAAGCAATGGAGCTTTATTTGTGGAGTATTTCACAGGTGAAGGCCTGTGAAATAATGGGGGGGATGTAACCATCCCACATGCCCCCACCAATGGGCATCAGGTGGAGGCTAATTTAAATATTCATTCATACAGCTTTGTATTCCTGGCACTACAGTATCTCTTTAATTACTAAACCTTTTTCCAAATGCTGTCATTACATGGCAGAGAGCTTTTTGTTATTTCTGCTATATGTTTATGCCACCATAATTAACATTTCCTTTTAAGGAAATGTTTGTGTAAAGGTCAGATAAGTCTTTCTTCTGATATTAATGCCTTGGCAGCACCAGGTCCATGTAAGACAAACATACCCAACACAATCTTATTGGTTAAAAGATGCCCTTTTATTAATAACAAAGTATTACATTGGAACACAATGTGCAGAGGGGGCACAAAGAAGAGAGATGCTAATGTGTTTCATGCCATACAAGGCACTTCCGCAGAAACCTGCACTCTTAAACAGGTTTAAATGCATACTACAAACACACATGTAACTCCCCAGACCCAATAGAATGGAAGAAACAATTAAAACTGTGAAGCTCCTAGCCAACTAGTATATCAGATTGGCACTATTAACCAAGCAGTGAAACAGTAGTATGCTAAATAACCTTCACTCACATGTAGGCTGAGTTGTTGTTAACAGTAGGAGAATAGGGTGAATGTTCTCTACACTTAAAGGTACCTTAATAATGTTAATAGTAGCCCATAATAAGATATACTAGTATATTTATTAAATCATTGTTAAAGGGACACTGTAGGCACTGTATCTGCTTCATCTCATTAAACTGGCTATAGTGTCTGGAGTCCTCTGGTACCATCATTTCTTTCAGCATTAAACAGTTTTTAAACTTTTAATGTTTTAATGCTAAACAAGAGTCCCCGGCAATCCATCCCCTCTGTGCTGCTTTGGCTAATAAGGAAGTATTAGCCTGAGCAGCAATGGGCAGCTGTGATTGGCTGAGAGTGTCAGCTGACTGCTTTTAGCCTGTCAGAGTTCCAACTGACAGTATGAATGGGTATGACAACAAGGAAGTGTGTAATCTCTGCCTTAGCTACACATACTGAAGGCGCCGGATTGTGGGTGGCCAGCAGGCCCGGACTGGCCATCGGGCACACCGGGCAAATGCCCGGTGGGCAGCGGTGTCCGTGGGGCCGAGGCCGGCAGGGGAGGTCCCAGGATCTCCCCTGCCGGTCTATGCAGGGCCGGCACTCTCCTAGCGCCGGCCCCGCTGTTTGCCACGACGGGCCGGTGGGGAGATCAAGGATCTCCCTGACCGGCCCACATGCGGCCGCCGGCAGGGAGAGAGGGAGGGAGCCAGCCAGGCTGGAGAGAGGACCCGGCGGAGCTCTAAGTTGCAGCTCCGCCGGGTTCCTCTCGCGAGATCCGGCGCGTTGCCATGGCAACGACCGGATCTCTCGAGAGTGAACTCTAGCCTCACAGGCTATGCGGGCTAGAGTTCACTCACCCACGAGGACCACCAGGGAACACTGCCTCCCAGCGTGCCGGACCCCCCCTCCCAGGCTGAAGGTAAGAAGGGAGGGGGGGGAAATAATGACTTTTTAAAAAAAAAAAAATTATTTACCCCCCCTACTCTCACCCCCATCACACACAGCACTCTCTCACACAGGACTCTCACACCCATCACGCACAGCACTCTCACACCCATCACACACAGCACTTTCACACACACAGCACTCTCTCACAGCACTCTCACACCCATCACACTCACAGCACTCTCACACCCATCACACTCACAGCACTCTCACACACACACAGCACTCTCTCACACAGCACTCTCTCACACCCATCTCACACAGCACTCTCACACCCATCACTCACACACGGCACTCTCACACGGCACTCTCACACGGCACTCACACCGCACCCCTCACACACGCACATACTGCACCACTCACATACACACAGAACCCCCCCCAACACACTGCACCACACACATACACAATACTTCCATATATATATATATACACACACATACACTACACTCTTAAAGGACCACTCTAGCCACCCAGACCACTTCAGCTTAATGAAGTGGTCTTGGTGCCAGGTCCTTCTAGGGTTAACCCATTGTTTTATAAACATAGCAGTTTCAGAGAAACTGCTATGTTTATCAATGGGTTAAGCCTTCCCCCAAAGCCGCTAGCAGCTGTCTCATTGACAGCCGCTAGAGGCGCTTGCGTGCTTTTCACTGTGAAAATCACAGTGAGAGCACGCAAGCGTCCATAGGAAAGCATTACAAATGCTTTCCTATGCGACCGGCTGAATGCGCGCGCAGCCAGCCGACGGGGCGGTTCGGAGGAGGAGAGCTCCCCGCCCGGCGCTGGAAAAAGGTAAGTTTTAACCCCTTTCCAGAGCCGGGCGGGAGGGGGTCCCTGAGCCACATATGCATCACATTATACCACAAACAAAACACGACTAAAACCGACCTTATTACACAATACCACACCACGACCAGCTCACTCTACACACACACAATACCACAAGCAGGCTCCAAACACATGCATAATACTCTTTCCTGGCCTTTTGTCTCCTGGTATCCATTTATAAAGACACCAGAGACAAATTGCAAGGAAACACAGTGCAAGCATGTTATTAAATTTGCTTGCACTGTGCAGAACAAATACAGGACTTTTTTCTCATGCTAGAGCTCTTCAGCAGAGCTCTGCGCATGGTCTGCCCTGGAAGAGCATTGAACCAACATGCTCACTTTGAGAGGAGGCGTGTTTGTCATTGGTGATGACAAAACACACCTCCTCTGCCCCGTCCCCTTTTTAGTGGGCCGCTGTGTTAAAAAAATGCCCGGGCTGAATTTTTCTCCCAGTCCGGCCCTGGTGGCCAGGGACTCTTATTTTGTGGCATACTGCATGAACATGGTGCAACACTGAATGGAGGGACAGTGGCAGGGCACTCCAGGCACTATAACCAATTCAAAGAGATGAAATGCTTATAGTGACTACAGTGTCCCTTTAAGGGTTTATCACAGGAGGCATGAGTCCAGGAATAAATAGAAAAATAAATAAATAAAACACTGAAAACTGTGTATAATCAAAAATAGAAAACAAAAAGTGAGAAACAAAAAAACGAAACAGGCAAGCGTATCAATAAATAAATCTTCAACTCTAAAACTACAGCAACAAAGATAAAGAGAAAGGGAGGAATACCATAACTCCTTTCTGATTCTAATATCTTATTATACATTTTTAGTCCCATTCTTTGTTAGGCCCTTGGGGGTCATCTCATGCTCAAAGATCTGTTAGGCTTCCTAAAACCTGCATTTCTATCGTACATTGCCACTTCTAATGGGGACTTTACATTTCTCAATACCGTGAAAAGTAAAATAATCAATGTCACTACTATTGCAGCAATGGAAATGTTGGGCAACTGAGAATTAAGTTTTTTAATTTTTAAAGAAACATTTCAACCTCATGTATGGTTGTCCACATTAGAGCAGGATAAAAGGTAAATTACATCTTACGTACAACAGTTTTAAAAAAACGATTAATTTAGTAGGTCTTCTTAGTTATATAGAACACATTTTCTTTCCATACAATAGTTTTAAAAAACTATTAATTTTGTAGGTTTTCTTTGTTAAATAGAACACAACATTTTCTTTCTCCTTAAAGGAGCACTATAGGTACCCAGACCACTTCATCTCATTAAAGTGGTTTGTGTGCAGTGCACCTGTCTATCTAACCCTGCAATGTAAAACATTGTATTTTCTGAGAAACTGTAATAACTACATTGCAGGAGTAACTCCACCTCTTGTGGCTGTCTCTAGTGGAGTTTTAGTTAAGACAAAAAAGGAATTGGGAGCACACACAGAACATGCATTTCTCAGCAATGGTCCTGCCGTAGAGACCAAAATGTATACATAATACAGATTAAGGAACAGCGCACCCATACAAATACAGTTTTACATTTTCCAAGCATACTTAAAATCACCTATCTCAGTAAACAAACATGGGAATTCACCAGATGACCTTATTCTGTTAAGTCTACCACTACTTCACAATATCCCAATAGTAGTGGGTCCTTCTAATGTGGGAGCCAAATCAAATAGTGCTAATGCTTACTATGCTAAAGTGTATTTAAATAATCTGTTTTAAGAGCATTATGAATATATATAAAGCAAAATCAAAGTCATAGTGCTTTGATGTATATAATCACAATGCATTTTATCTATCTGCTCTATACCAAATGAAAATTATAATTAAAGTGGTATTACTATCCAAAACCTCTCCACCTTCAGATTTATAACCTTAGAAGTTATAAATTTAAAGCTGTTTTGGATGGTAGTGTCATTTTAAGAAATGTCTGTGAAAGGCACCACTGTTTTGACCTTTTCTTGCACTACATTTGAGCTGCTTCAGTAATATTTTTTTATAAATAAGGTTTAATCATTAAACAGGTACGTGTGTATTTAGAATATGGTTGAGAGCCTTCATTAAATACTGAGTGCCAAAATCTGCATATATTTTTCCCTACCTGTTTCTCGGGATGCCTTTTTATTTATTCCATCAGTCAATAGAGCAGCGCACCTTTAATTTTTAGCTACATTGACGTTTATCTACTACTCTTTTCTGATACTCTATATGCATATTTAACAAACACACTACTTATTATGAACAAATTACAAAAAAAAGAATTATTTTTGACATTTTGCTCATAACTTCTACACTTACCCGGCATAAGTCCAATATTAAAAGCCTCTTGAAAATTCTTTGCCAGCTTATGAAGCCCTTTGGCGAAATGCGTACTGGAGAGAAGAAGTGACTACAGAGACTTTTAATATTGGACTTATGCCGGATAAGTGTTTTATTTTATAGATATCTTGTTATTATACTATTTTTATAGAGCTAATAAATATATATATTTTTTATATGCACTTACGGCACTTTTTTTCCTGCTTATTAAAAAGAAGGAGTGTGGTCCTTAACCACATATACGAAGTGAAGTGAGCCTAAGTTAAGGCTCTGGGTTTGTGAGCAAATCTTCAATATACCTATTTATTATTTATAATTCAGACTATATTACACTATATGCACCCTTCTATACTTATTTAGGACTGGACCACTGGATAACAAAGAAGGGAAAGGGTCGCCTTAACGGACCCCCAAGCGCAAGAATCTGAGCTAAATTTATTAGCTCAGGAAAGTGTAAGTGGCCACTTGGCATCTGTTCAAAAACTTTTACTTTGTATCATACAGATTACACTATGTTGTGTATTTCTTGTTCTGTTTAAAGGTACACACAGAAAGACATATAATACAAAAGAAAATATTGAAATTCAAGGTATAGATTTAGATATTCCATACCTATCCTAATTTTATAAGCGTTGCACCGATACTTTTTTTCTATTTCATTTTTCCTTTAAAGTGATTTAGCAGCTACTTAAAATTGGTGAATGTAATTTCTATTTTATAAAAAAAGCACTTATTACTCAAATAGTGCAGATACTTTTCCATTTTATCTAAATAAATGAGCTTGTTTAGTCAAATGATTTTAGTCTAGCTTCTGCCTCCCATCAGCCATATCACAGTCATACAGAGACTCAAAATCCACCAATTGTCTAGCAGTTAATTCAACTGCCTACAAACAACTAATCTCCCCATCACACTGTGCTCAAACTAGTGATAAAATAAAAAGCATTACAGGCCTTTGGAGAGCTGATGGCGTGAGGTTCCATCTCTATTAAACATCTAAATGTACATATTAGTCAGACCCCATATGGAGAACGTCATAAAAACAGAGTATCACTATCCAAGATAAATAAAATTATAGTAACTGTATTTCTTTATTTTAAACATACATAAGCTGGAGATCAAGGGCTGATCCCCACAACAGGAGAACATGACCCTTGTCCTAAGCATTTTGTTTGTTTTGCTATAAATGAGATGGCAGTAGTGGTTTCTCGGTATTGACATCTCCCCTTAATCTCCAACTTATGTATTTTTAAAAATTTAAATATTTAGGTACGGCAATTTTATTTATCTTGGAGGGTGATGCTGTGTTCATTTGACATTACCTGTGTGAGGTCTGAATGATGTGTTCAGTCGGACAGGTACAATACTGCCTAGCCATAAGGCATTAGATGTGAGCATTTATCGAATCACTCGCTCTATGAGAAGAAGCAGTTTATGAAACCCACAAATGAGCTGATTTGCCTATGTTAAATAGTGCTGGAGTGGGTATTGTATTTATAAGTGAGCTGTTTGTCTCACAGAGTACTGTGCAGACCAGCATCATGTCTTGGGTTCCCCTCCTCCTCGCTGTCACCTGTCTCTACACATGTAAGGATGATGACTATCCTTTCAATCAGTGACCAACCCAGACCATGTCTGTGCAATCTGCATGTCTCTGCCACTTCTGTGCAATCTACATGTCTCTGTCACTTTAACCTTGTGTCTGCTCTTTTCAGGTTGTGTTGGACAGTATGTAGTGACTCAGCCACGTTCACTCTCAACAAGACCAGGAGACACAGCATCACTTACCTGTACTGGGAACAATATTGGCAGCAAGAGTGTGCACTGGTACCAACAAACACAGGGTAACAAACCAAAACTTATTATTTATATCGATAGCAACAGAGCTGACAACGTCCCAGATCGATTCTCAGGAACTAACTCGGGTAACACAGCAACATTAACCATCAGTGGAGTCAGAGCAGAAGACGAGGCTGATTATTACTGCCAGGTGTGGGATGGCAATGCTGCACAGTGACACAGACAGAAGAGGAACTGAGACAATAACAGTCTAATAAACGTAGAACATTAACAGATTCAATAATGTGAAAGAATTTATCTGGACAATGCTTTAGTACATACAGTAGTAAACACAGAGACAAAGACTAGGCCTTATTACTAATACATGAAATCACGAGAGCTTAAGGATTTGCTAATAAGTTGGTAATTGCAAAGTGCAAAAAAACTACCTAAACCCATTGCATGCACCCACTTCATTTCACAAGGGGACCTTGCAGATTGTGCTGTACCATAATCTCCAAGTGTTTCTGCAGTAAATTGCCATTCCTTACAAGAAGTTTAATCAATATATCCTCTTGGCTACGATATTGCAAAGTATAGTTCAATTCAATCCCCATTTACCAGGATTTTTGGGTAAAGTACAGTTGTCTTTGTCTATTAATTGTCCCCATATACTTGATCTATATTTTACACACTCTTCCAATCCCCCCTACTTGAAAGCACATATACTATTTTACTATTAGCTAATTTAAGCCTCTGTTACATTATAAGTTATCCTTCACAAAGAACTTTACTTAAAATTAGAAGACTTTATATTTTTACTATATAAAATAGCATTTAAAAAAAAAATTTTTTTATCACAACATCTGGATTATGGCTGATGTTCATCAATTCAGCTATTTAATAACCACTTCATTTATTTGTCTATTCAGATAAGATTTAATATTATTTACTTATTAACAAAATGATTTGTTTTAACTTTATCTACTAACTTATAATGAGTTAACTAACAATGTCATGCATTGATTACCATATTTTGATTTATTATTCTAAATATGGTAATTTTTTCAGGTACAGAATAGTCTGTATTATATTGTTTTTTTGCACTATTAAAAGTTACTTAAGCGGCACTGTCTTGTCAAACTTACCTTTCTCCTATTCTTTCCTGTTCTCTTCTTCTTTTAGAATCTGTTCTTCTTTAACTTATTTCTGATCTAATTTTCTTTAAAGCATAAGATAAAGTAGGGACTGCTTTGTCTTATGAATTTTTACTACACTTGACTTTCTTTGACCAAGGAGAAGTTTAAGTCAGCTCCATAAATTATTGATTAATAAATGTAAAAAAAAAAAAAATACAATATATGCCACTCACTGGGCTGTTGTCACCGCAACATCCAGACTGTGTCACCCAAAATGGGCCCAACAATGGGTACTTTGCAGTCCTGGGGCTGCTGTGTTGCCTCTGGGCCACCATCAAGCTCAGCTAATAAACTATAGTCCAATCTTGTCTTGTATCCAGCACTGGGGGCTGGATGTTATCTGTGGCCGCTCCTATATTCTCAGCCCACGTGAAACTGATGGCCCAATTAGCCAGGTATAAGATACCGCCTCTCCCTAAGGGCAGTGTCAGTTCATTGACTCTGGTGTTTGTGTTCTCCAGTTGGCTCCTGACCTTGGCTTGTTATTCGTGCATCCTGACTTCTGACTTTGGCTTACCCTGGTTTATTCTGACTTCTGGCACCCTCTGACCTTTGGCTTACCCACAACGATTCTCCTGCTTGTGTCCATACCTGTACTGCAATTTGGAGCATTATCCTGCACAGCCCCCGTGCACCGACTCACAGGCCAGGTAAGTTCTTACTTGGCCTGTGTTTAATTGCAAGGGTGAGCACATATCTCTGCATACTGGACTCCCACTAAGGTAAGCCGTGACAGCTGTAACATACCATACAAGAAAGGACACAAACGAGTAAATTGTCAAATATTATTTTAATGCTTCAAAAGGTGAAGATTACATCAACGTTGCAGTCACCGTGTGAAACTTTTATCGAGACACCAGAAAGATGACAAGTATATATAGATAATCACTGAACGAGAGTTAGGCTGACTGTGAGAAAGAGACCTTTTAATTACCTCACCAACGTGAATCAATAAATTATGATATATCCAGCATCCAAGTCATAATGAATGCCTAAGAAACTCAATGTGATATGTGTGGAAACCCCACTATGCATAACACAATAAGCAAATATAAAATGGAGAACATAAACCCCTACAATGACTACATATAGGTCAGTATTTATAGAACAAGAAGCAAGGATATGTATATGTAATGGAAGGTAAATAAAAGATACGTGCCTCACACCAAAGCAGAAAATAAATATCTAAAAGGATGAAAATTCCTGATATATATGTGTATGTAGCAGCCAATAAATTTGCTCATCTACATGAATGTAACAAGTAGAAGACTAAACAAAGGATACATAAACCGTAACAAAATAGCATAAGTAGAGATCACATATCATGTAAAGAACTTGCTATAATGCACGCATGTCAAACTCAAAGGCTAACACGGGCCAAATAAACAAACTATATGTTTATTTGGAAAAGTACAGTATTAAATAAATCCCAGCATCACTCTCTTCTAAACCCTAGTTCTATAAAATCACAGTCCCCCCTCTATAAAATCCAAGTCTCCCTCTATTAAATCACAGTTCCCCCTTCTACTAAACCCAAGCCCCCCGCCCGACTAAATCACAGTACCCCTCTATGAAATCCCAGCACCCACCTCTACTAAACCCCTGCCCCTGTTAAAAAAAACAAAAACAAACAAACAAACAAAAAAAACAATATTGGGGAAACTAGCAGACTCCACTCACATTGCTTCTACCAGTATGTGACTCCAGAGTCCTGTCTCAAGAATTCTATGTCTATCATCCCCCAACTCCCTGTGCTGATGGAAAGATCTGATCAATGTCCATTATCCTGACCATCAGTATTGTATGCCGCTTGTTCAAATGCCTAGCCACAGTTTGTGTAGAATGATGGCAGTCATGATACCTGAACAGTGACCTTGGATTCTGCCTGAGGGGGGAAGAGGGGAGGGAGGTTTTACCAATATAGGACAATCCACATGGGCACACTTGGTGGTGCAAGTGATCCTGTGTTTGATACAGTATTATTTACCTGTGTGGTAATGGCAAGAAGTTTACCCAGGGGAGATATGGCTGCATGTAACACAGCCTAAGCAGCAATAACACACGTGTTTTCTTCTTGTGTAAAACTGTTGGTTGAGTGTCAGTATGGACCAGAGTGTCCACGAGTTTGGCATTGTAATAATTTAAAATAAGGATTTATGATATAACATATAGCATAATAAGGTAAATGCTTTAGAGGCAGCACAGGGGCAGTGTGTAGGATTATTCCATTATATGGTTTCCTTATGTCATGTGCTTCTGGCAGTGACATCAAGGGCCAGACTACTCTAGGGAAGTTACCTCCCAGAAAGTATCTCACTGTGAATAAAAAATCCCAGATGTAATAGAGATTCAGGCTCTCTCTCTTGACTGACCAGGATGTCTGACTTCTTAGCCCCAACCAAGGTCTGGGGCCTTTGCAAGTTATATGTTTTGTATATTATTTTGTACTGTAATTCATTTGTTACAGCCTGTTACTTGCTATAATTATTGTAGCAAATATACACTTAATATTACATTTTGTATATTTTCTATCCACATATTTGACCATGATACCAAGAACTATAAAACATATTCATGCTGTAACTTATTGTATATTAAATAAAAGATTAATATTCATATTGAAGCCGAAGCCCCAATAGGCATTCCACATGGAACTGAGATGGGGTGGTTTATCAAAGATTTGTAGAAGAGAATGGCCACTCCTAATAATGTTCCAATTTATTTTAGCAATAGGATGCTGTTAAAAGTCTGAGGAAACACTAATATGCGTGTTTTGCATGATTCCAGAGGATGGTGAATGCTAGAAGTGGCATTAAATTTCTTAGTAGCTTTGGCAGGGGTCCATTCAAGAATCTCAAGTCTCTATCCATGTATGAAGAATGTAATTTTTATGATCTTATGTTGAGACTCAAGCGTGTGTCAATGCTAGAGCAATTATGCATAACCTGCAAGAACTGAGAGATGAGAAGAGATTTCAATAAGATAAAGGCAACTTTACAAAATATTGACTAGCATGAACACTGAGGGTAAATGGAATATCTTCTAACAAATATTAGAAAGGTACATTTCCAGTATGTAACATTGGGTAATAAATATAGAAGAAACAAATTGAAACCAAGTTGGCTTAGTGGAAAATTAAAACAAGAGATAAAAAATAAGAAAATTTTTAATATTTATTTTAAATAACTATATTTTTCCTCAGTATACATTAAGGAGGATCCTATAGTAAGAGACATGCAAATGATTGCTACAGAAAACTTGCAGATAATTTGTGATTGGATGACTCAAGACAAGGTGCTGCAGCAACTAAAGAAAGTTAATATAACCAAAGCTCTGGAACCTGACGGTATTCACCCATGAGTACTTAAGGAGCTAAATGAGGAAATAAGTGAACTTCTATTTTTATTCTTTCAAGATTCTTTTCTTAGGAATTTTATCAGAGGATTGGAATGAGGCAGATGTGGTTCTTATGGTCAAAATAGGTTCAAAAACTTTGCCTGGCAATTATACACCTGTGAGTTTAACTTCTGTGGCCTAGAAAGTATATGAAGGGTTATTAAGAGATAATATTCAGGAATTGTAGGGTTTATACCTAACATGCAGAATCAAAATCCTCCAGAAGAATAGAGATAGATAGAAAGGTCCCTAAACTGGTCCTTAGATTGTATTTATTCGGACAAAGAGAAAGGAACGCCACAACAACCCAAGGTCAGAGGAAGCCAGAAATGCACAAATACGAGCAACAGAGCCTGTCATGGTACCTGTTGTAGCCAATGCAGAGGAGGTTGGGCATCTGGACGCCCATTCTCCGGAAGTGTCATACCTCCTCGCGGCCCACGCTGCTCCGGTTCCGCCGTCCACTCTGCTCCTCCAGGCTCTGCTGGCTTCCAACTGACAGCGCGCCCGCGACCAGGGACACGCGCGGCATGCCGCTGAAAACTTAAAGTGATACTACCATTATTGCATGAATCTTGGTAACCCTTTTATAATATCTCCTCTTCTATTCCCTAGCCTATCAGACCTCTCTGAGCCCTATTTACACCTCCCTCCTACATCACTTCCTTGCCCTGTCGTGGTCTATTGTAGCCCGAGAGTGCGTTCTGTATACATGTGTGTTTCCTGGTATCTGACTTCGGCTTGTCTCTGGTTATCAGTAATCTCTGGCTTCCTTGGCTTTGTTTCTCATTTATTCTTTCTTCTCCTGGCCTGACCTCGGCTCGTCTTATTATTCTGCTTCTCTCCTTACTTTTCTTTACGTTAAGTCCAGCCACTTTAAGGACCGGTAATACGTCTAGCTTGGGTTGTCTATTAGTCCTATAATTAGCGTGTTGGAGAACCTAACCTTGACAGGAAGGCACACAGGCACCCATCTTCAGCCATTTCGGCCGTTTAGACACCGGCCGCGATAGCCCCGCCCAGTGGCGTCTCTAGGATTCATTTTTCGGGAGGGCACATGGAGGGCCAGGGACAAAAGTAGGGGGGCACATTTAACCCCGCCCTCGCCGCAGTTTGACCCCGCCCCTGTCACATGTTAATCCCCGCCCCCGACACAATGTGTTTAATAATCCCTGGTGGAGGATTCATTTTTTTCCACCAGGGATTATTAAAAAAACACATTACCCTTGATACAGTGCCATAGTTGCCAACATTTGAAAAAAATTTCCAAGGACATTTTGCAGCACAGCTATCAATTACTTTCTGGGTATAATATCCCTGGACAGTCAGTGCACTCTGTATAATACAGGGTTGTGTGTATAATAAATTGGGACACTCAGTCCTCCCTGTATAGTGCTGCTCTCTGTATAATACAGGTCTGTTTGTGTATAATATCCCCAGACGGAGAGCAGCATTATTCAGGGAGCACTGACTGTCCCGGGATATTATACAGGCACAGGCCTGTATTATACAGAGAGCAGTACTATACAGGAAGCACTGACTATCCCGGGATATTATATACACACAGATCTGTATTATACAGATAGCTGAGCATATACCCCATGTATTAATCTCTAGACTACTAGTACCTGTCAACAGCAGCTCCCAGATGCGTGTAACAGGGCTAAAGTGTGCGGCAGCTCACACAGATGATTCAGCGGTAAAGTGCACTCGCTGGCAGAGCCAAACAGGGAATCCCTGGGAATCCAAAGCAGCCCTGGAAAAAAAATGTATGCCATTCCTACAAGTGTGTGTGTGTGTATATATATATATATATATATATATATATATATATTAGTATAGTAAACACACAAGCTCATTGACATGTGCAAATAGGCTTACTGACAGACAAAACTCTCTGACTCACACACAAGCTTACTACAGACAAATTCACTTGTATAAACAGAAGGCTCACTACAAAGAAATTCAGGGATACACACAAGCTCACTAAAGACAAGCTCACTGACACACACAAGCAGTACCATTTTAACAGAGTTAAGGGCCCCTGGGCAAAGCAATGCACTGGTGCCCTTCCTACACAACAACTCACAGGAATTTTACACACACACACTGCTGAGTCCACACACACAGACACACACTGCTGAGTCCACACAGACTGCTGAGTCCATACACACACACAGACCGCTGAGTCCATACACACACACACAGACTGCTAAGTCCATGCACACACCCTCACAAACTGCTGAGTAAATACACACACACACAGAGACTGCTGAGTCCATACACACACACACACACACACAGACTGCTGAGCAGTGGCGGATCCAGAGCCAGATCTCAGGAGGGGCACTTGTAGATTATTTAAATAATCCAGACACAATAACCACTACAGCTCAGTGTAGTGATTATGGTGTCAATAGTGCCGGAACCCCCTCCCAGAGTAAGTAGTCAAAGTTTGTGTGTATGGGGGTCAGTGTGTGTGTGTATGGGGGGCAGTGTGTGTGTATGGGGGGCAGTATGGGGGGCAATGTGTGTGTGTGTGTATGGGGGGCAGTGTATGTATGTAGAGTGTGTGTGTGATAAGGGTAGGGGGGCTTTTTAAAATAAAATATATATATATATATGGGTGTATATATATTATTAAAAATATATATAATTTTATTTAATTAAAATAAATATTTATGTCCCCTCTCCCTTCTTACCTTTACTGGAAGGAGGGGGGACACTTCTTAGACCCTGGTTGTCCCAGTGGGGAGAGTGATCTCTAGCCCGCCCTCCAGGGCTAGAGTTCACTCTCGCTAGATTTGGAGCGTTGCCGCGGTTACGACAACGCTCCATGCTCGCGAGAGTAGGACCCGGAGGAGCTGCAGGCAGAGCTCCCGGGTGCTCTCTTCCTTCCCTGATGGCTGTCAGCACAGTTCCTGCGGACCGGGGAGGGAGATCTCTGATCTACCCTCCGGTCCACAGGCACATTGCAGGGCTAGCACCTGCATGTGCTGGCAGGGGAGAGGGAGACCATTGCCCCCCCCCTCCGGATCTGCAACTGCTGCTGAGTCCGTATACACACACACAGACTGCTGAGTCCATACACACACACACACACACACACAGACTGCTGAGTCCATGCACACACAAACACACACACAGACTGCTGAGTCCATGCACACACACACACACACACACACACACACACTGAGCTGTAGTGGTTATTGTGTCTGGATTATTTAACTCTGTGTGTGTGTGTGTGTGTGTGTGTATGGACTCAGCAGACTATTATAAAACAGTCTGTGTGTATGGACTCAGCTGAGTCCATACACTTTTGTGCGCACACACACACAGACTGCTGAGTCCATACACACACACAGACTGCTGAGTCCATGCGCACACACACACACACACACACACTCTGTGTGTGTGTATGGACTCAGAAGTCTGTGTGTATGGACTCAGCAGACTATTATAAAACAGTCTGTGTGTGTGTATGGACTAAGCAGACTGCTGAGTCCATACACACACAGACTGCTATGTCCATACACACACACAGACTGCTGAGTCCATACACACACACACACACACACACACAAAGACTGTTGAGTCCATACACACAGACTGCTGAGTCCATACACACACACCAAGCCTACCTGTAACTGGAGGCTGTTGCTGGGGTCAGACAGCGATCTTCTGCAGCAGCACGGTCTGCTGCTTTATGGTGGGGGCGGGGCTTATGTGAGGGAGGCGGGCTTCATTTGGGGGTGGGGCCTGTGCCGGGAGCCTGTCAGTGCTCCCTCCAGCCACAGACAGCCCCCAGCACCTCAGTCCTGCATTCCCTCGGGCTGTAACAGGCTGTTACAGTCCGAGGGAAGAACATGGGCAGCAAGTTGCCGGCATTTGGGGGGGCCCAAGGTGGTGCACAGCATGATGTAGGGGAGGCAAGGACCCCCTCTGGCCCCCCTCTAGCGACGCCACTGGCGCCGCCCCTTTTATGACGCAGCACAACTTCGCCGACGTCATGACGTCACGGCCCGTCAAAGTT
This sequence comes from Pelobates cultripes, assembly GCA_933207985.1. Taxonomy (NCBI): domain Eukaryota; kingdom Metazoa; phylum Chordata; class Amphibia; order Anura; family Pelobatidae; genus Pelobates; species Pelobates cultripes. Next base: position 199,890,180 of record OW240916.1, read on the forward strand.
CAAACCAGGACATTAATTAAAGAACCAATTTATAAAAGGTACTCACTTACAGTGAGTCATTGCCCTTTTGTGGTTCCAGCTTGTCTGTTCCCTCAGTGCTATTTCTGTGATTGATTTTGGTTATTGACTTGGCTTTGTATTCTGACTTTGCTACTTTCTCCTACCCTTGTACTCTGCTTGGCTTTCGCTTACCTGTCTTCTCGTTTCCTCAACCTCTGCTTGTTCCTGACCATTCTTTCTTTGTGTGACGTTATTCCGGCCAATCTAAGGTCCGGTATACGTCTTTATATTTGTTAGTACTCTGCAAGTTGGATCCCTGTCTCGATCCTGACAGAGCCAAGTCAAGGAAACCAAAAAAACAGAGTAGTCAAGAGAAAGCTGGGTAAATAACAATACACAATAAACAAACAAAGGAATGCTCAATTGGGACACTAGAAACTCTAGGAACCACAGCAGTGCACAGTGCCTTGCGATATGATTTTATGTGTTTGGGGGTATAGTTAGCATAACCACACCTCCACAATGTGAGAGTATGTTGAGCTCTATGGACGCCTGCTCACGTGCGCCGCATCATCAAAAGAGGTGGAAGCAGGGGGCATGGCCGACTGCCTAGCGAACAAAACGCGTGTGTGTGGAGCTCCGTATCAGCGCACAATAAAGTAAGAAAATTACCCGACAAACGGCTCCCATACACGGCCACATATATGCCTCCCGCACAGAAACACCAATGGGGTGCAAAAATAAAAAATGTCACCACCCAGACACACCCAAACTGACCGATATTCGGCTCTCGTTTGCGAGGCCTACTCCACAGGCTGCCGTCAAGATGGTGCCTGCAGTGAGAAGGAGGACTCAGGAAAATCCCAGGATGACAGGGAAAGTCTTACCTTGCCTCCAGCAGACGCTGAAGCCCAGTGTCCTGACTCAGAATCAGAGGCAGAGTCATCCCCTGCAACAAAAAAGGACATAAGAGACCTCTTAACAGAAATGAGAGAGGTGTGGAGAGCTGACCTACTAAGCACACAGAAGGAGGTGGGGAACCTCCAACAAAGTGCTCACAGCAATAGAAACACGAGAGTGCAAGGGAGCATCAGATCCAGCATTCCCATGACTCAATGCAGAATCTCTCCTCACAAGTCCAGAAACTTATTCGGACTATTACAACTATGGAAGCTCGACATAGAAGGCGGAACATACACATCCGAGTAATCCCTGAAAGAGTGGAAGGAGATGCCTTATTACCCTACATCCACCACCTAATGTCTACCATAGGCCTTAAAGGAGGCACTGACCCCAACACAATACTTTCAGCGTTCAGAATCCGAAAAGCTGCAACAGCTCCACGAGACGCACCCAGAGACACTATAGCGGTCACGAAGGACATGGCAACCCGCTCTGCTATCAGACCTAATGCAGAGAGGGCCTAAATGCAAGAAATGATTTTGGACCCCTTAACACAAGGGTGCCCAAGAGACAAAATATAGACTCCCATCTGTTGTACATATCCCATAATGCATTGCCAGCTGTGGATCTACCATTTGCTCATCTTTGCAGGGTTTTACCTGTGAGAAGTTTTTGTCTATTTGAATGTAAGCATGTTTATTTATGGAGTATGTGCGTGTGAAATTTAGAGGTCTATTTGTGTATATAATGTGTTGGCATTTGAATGCAGTTGTGTGTTACTAATAACTAGAAAAAGTGCAGAGGATATAACAGCATTATACAAATATATTCCGAACCAATACAAACCAGTTTCTGGAAATCAATTCATAAACAGGACTATACATAGGACATGAGGTCATGCATTTAGACTGGTAGAAAGGAGACAGTCTAAGGCAAAGGAAAGGATTTTTTTTTCCAGCAAGAACAATAAGGATGTGTAATTATCAGCCTGAAGATGTGGTTTTATCAGCATATAGAGAGGTTTTACCAGCAATTGTATGAATACATGCAAAAACATGATATTCAGGGATATAATTTTTATTTAATGGGATAATAACTTCTTAATCCAAGGAGAGATTTGCTGCCATGCTGGGGTCATGTTTGTTGCAAAATTGAAAGCACTTCAAACTGGTTTTTTTGCCTTCTTTTCAGCTATGTAAAAATGTTACCAGTTTAAGTGGATGGAAACGAGTAGCGTGTAGCAACGTGTTCCTATCTGTAGGTTTGGAATACAAACAGTACTCCAGCTTATTGCTCACCACTGAAATCCTCAAGTCCAAAAACTTAAGAGTCAAGAATACTTTTGTAAGTCAATTTAATTGAGGAATTGAGATGATTCATCATATCAGTTAGTTGTTGTTCAGACACCAGCCAAACAAAGAGATAATTGTTAAAGCTCATGTACCACTTGATCATGTCCCCATATTTAGAAAGTATATTGTTCATATCATAGAAGTACATGAAAGCATTAGCCTACATAAGGGCCATTGTTGTCCTCATGCACATGTCTTTAAGTTGTACATTAAATGACTACTCAAAACAAAAATTAAATTTCAGAGATGAAATAATTCCAAAATTAAATCAGTACGGTATCTTACCTCTTCAGACATTTCTTGCAAAAACTAGTGCATGGTTTCTATGCCTTTCTCATAAGGTATATCAGTGTAAAGGCTACCAACATCAAAGATCACCAACGTGGCTCCAGTGGGTATGTTGACATCCTTTATCCATGAAATAACATCAGGAGTATTCCTTACGAATGTTGTTAGAGCCTGAACTGGTTTCTTAAAAACCTAGTCGATCCATTAGCCAATTGGTTCAAAGAGGCCATCTTTGGCTGAGATGATCGGGTGTCCCAATGGGAGTGTGTCATGTTTATGAATATATGGGATAAATGATGGGGCAATAAAAAGGTGTTCTTGATGTAGAAACTTGAACACAGTTAGAGAAATGTACCCTAATTTGTGCCCCCTGCATAATACCTGGTTAATGATGTCACTAAACATTTCACTTGGGTCAGAGTCTAAATGTCGATATCTGGTAGGGTTTGGTGCAGAAGCTTGTCCAAATAATATGAATAATTTATTTTGACAATTCCATCCCCTTTCTCAGCTGGACATATGCAGATGCTGGAAGTGTCTGCTAAGTCTTTCAGAGATTGTCTCTGCATTTTCAAAATGTTAGTGTTATCTTGTGGTTAGAGAGTGCCTTAGCACTCTCAGCTTGAGCAAAGGTTTTCAGAATCAAATTAGTTGCTGGCAAACTAGTTGTAGGCTTTTGAGGTTATAATCCTAGGATATAATTTTTTAAAGAATTAATTAAATGTGTCTTGCAAATGTGTACTGTTTAACGTGCCAGAGAAAAGGTTGTGGGCATTGGATAGTACAAACAACAGACCCTTAGCGAGTATCTTAATTTCTATTTCCAAGAGAGGTCTGTGCGATAAGTTAAAGATGAGTGCTATTTCACCATTTTGGAGGTCTGCCTTTTGATTTTCAACCTGGTGTCTCTTCTGTCCCAGTCTGATCTTTCTCCTTCTGCAATAATGCCGCAGTCTTATGTGGATCTTGGTATTGGTTTCCTGATAAGTTCCAAACATGGTTCTAAAGATACTGTGTTTGATTTTGCATTAGAAACATTTGCTAATGCTTTGGCTGGTGTGTTGTCTTGGGTCAGGACATTGGAATCTGAGGTTGATTTCACTGTAGACCAAAAATGGTTTCCTAATGCTTAATTTTGGTCTCTGCATTGGAGAACATGTAAAGCTTCTGGAAAGCCACCTATATATTCGGTGGTCAGCATAAATGTTGAATCATACTAACTCATTCTTAGTTTTTCAAATCCGGTTCTAGCTTTTTCATGAGATCATTGCAAATGCTTGGTTCCCTGATTTCAAACTTTGTGATCTAGACTTGATAAAAGTCTCCTATGGAGACTGAAGCATGCTGATGTAGTCTTCACCTTTTGGACCATTGAAAGAAAAATATTAGACAATTTCCTCAAGTGTGCCCTTTGTTATATATAAAAAATGTTGACATAACTGGTCCTACAGTTCCCAACTGTGAGTTTCAGCAACGGCTGTTTCTGGACACTGTAGCGGAACCTGGGGAACTCGGCTGGTTATCCCCTTTGGTAATGATTGGTCAGACCCATTTCCCCAGTAACTGGACGGGACACAGTTCCAGGGTACAACTTTTACAATCTTTATTTGGGCACACAGCTTTTTATCACAGACACAACACAATCTCATGCAGGAAGGGGCTGGGTAACAGATAACCATATCCCACTCTGGGAGATACTAACTGGACACAGGGACACACATGAGTACACATTACATATGGGGGGGTGAAACTTGGGGCTTGGAGCCCTGGGACAGGATGGAGATACAGGGTTACAACATATGTGGATGAATACACATTCTAGGTGGGCACATCCACACACTTACAACAAGGCAATTCACAGTTGTGCAGCGGTCCCGCCACAGACAACAATCAAGGATTAAATCCCTTTACTGGAGCACCACTGTCTTCTTAATTGCTTTTTGTCTAAGACCAGTTTTACTTATTTTTTATTTTTTTTTATTTTCTTAATATTTTTCCTATTATGTGTAGAGTACTGCAGAATCTTAAAATTCAACATTCCTGAATTCAGTTGTGCTGACAGTTGATACAAATGTACATTTACACTGAGACTAGATACATACATAATCATTGCACTCTGTTGGTTTAATATAGAGAGTGACTGATGTCTTTACTTCGAAGTGATGGCAAGGAGGTCAGCACACCGGCACCATAGAAAAGTTAATTCCTGCTTTTAAAAGTGTCCTTAAACACAAACAATTGCATTATAGGAAGGTAGGTGGAAGGCAGAGCCTGAAAGTGGGTGTTACATTAATACTTAGGAAGACAGCGCAATGGTAGTGCTCACACCTGAGTCAGCAGGTGAGTATAATCTCCATGTCTAATTAATCTCCATGTCTATTTGTGTATAGTGTGACCGTGTAAGAATGTGTGTGAATGCTTTTCAAGTGTTTGTATGGCTAATTTAAATGTAAATGGTTATCTATCAGAGTATTTACCAGTGTAAATTCACAGGTGTATCGACATTTACAGTATTATTCAGAGACTGTAAAGTGAACTTCAAATTTAAAGGACCACTATAGGCACCCAGACCACTTCAGCTCAATGAAGTGGTCTGGGTGCCAGGTCCTTCTAGTTTTAACCCTGCAGCTGTAAACATAGCAGTTTCAGAAGAAACTGCTATGTTTCACTGAGGGTTAATCAAGCCTCTAGCGGCTGTCAGTGAGACAGCCACTAGAGGCGCTTCTGTGATTCTCACTGTGAAAATCACAGTGAGATGAAGCTGACATCCATAGGCAGGGCCGCCATCAGGGGGTGACAACCATAACGGTTGTCACGGGCCAGCGGCGCCGTGGGGGGCCCGGCCCCCACGTGTGGGGCCCATCGGGTGGCCCACACACTTAGGTTCACCGGATGGGCCCCTTTAAAAAAAAAAAAAAAGCAGCCGCAAGTGCTGCTGGGAGGAAGTGGCTACTGCCTCCCAGCTCACTCTGCGCGGGAGGAGCGCGCGCGCCAGTGAAGAGGGACAGCCAGGCAGTGAAGAGGGAGCCACGCCGACTCCCATCATCCCCATCCACCCTCCTGCAAAGAAAAGATAAGAGACAGGAGGGTGGCTGGAAAATGAGCTGTGTGTGTGTCTGTATGCATGTATGTCTTTCTGACTGTATGCATGTATGTCTGTATGTATGTCTATTATTATTATTATTATTATTATTATGATATTTATAGAGCGCCGTCAAATTCCGCAGCACTTTACAATGGGTGGACGAACAGACATATAGTTGTAACCAGACAAGTTGGACACACAGGAAAAGAGGGGTTGAGGGCCCTGCTCAATGAACTTACATGCTAGAGGGAGTGGGGTAAAATGACACAAAAAGGTAACGATAGTATTAGACTAATGACAGTTGCAGAAGAGGAATCAGCCAGGAGCTATTAACAGTTTGATTGATACGCTTTTATGAAGAAGTGGGTTTTTAATGATTTTTTTGAAGGAGTGGAAACTGGGTGAGCATCTAACGGAGGAGGGAAGCGAGTTCCACAGGAACGGTGCAGCCCTCGAGAAATCTTGAAGATGAGCATTAGAGGTTGGGAGTACGGACAGAAGATAGACATAAGTCTTCAGCAGATTGTAAGGGCCTAGACAGGACATACTTGTGTATAAGGGAGGATAGATAGATGGGAGCAGCATTATGTAGAACCAGAATTTGAAATTGAGCTCTATATTTTATAGGAAGCCAATGTAGGGATTGACAGAAGGGTGAGGCATGGGAGGTGCGGGCGGACAGGAAGATGAGCCTTGCTGCCGCATTCATTATGGACTGTAAGAGCGCTAGTTGGGAGCACGTAAGACCACTGAGAAGCGGATTACAGTAGTCAAGGCGAGAAAGGACCGTGGAATGGACCAACACCTTAGTCGCATCTGGCGTTAAGTAGGGGCGGATGCGCGCAATGTTTTTGAGATGGAAATGACAGGATTTGGCGATAGATTGAACATGAGGCTTGAAGGAGAGGTCAGAGTCAAAGAGAACACCTAGGCAGCGAGCCTGCGTGGTGGAGCTGATGGTAGCACCATTGACTTGGAGGGAGACAGACACAGGAGTAACAACACTTGAGGGAGGAAAGACCAGAATTTCAGTTTTGGTCAAGTTTAGTTTAAGGAAGTGGGCAGCTATCCAGTTAGAAATAGCAGAGAGGCAGTCAGAGACACTAGTAAAGAGGGACGGGGACAGGTAGATTTGCGTGTCATCTGCATAGAAATGATATAGGAAGCCAAAGGAGCTAATGAGTATACCAAGGGAGGCAGTATAGATGGAGAACAGTAGGTGATGAAGGACTGAACATTGGGGGACACCAACAGAGAGGAGTTGGGGAGAAGAAGCAGAGCCAGAGAAAGAAATACTGAAAGAGCGCTGGGAGAAGTAGGAGGAGAACCAGGAGAGAGCAGTATCTTGTAGACCGATATTGCGGAGGATGAGAAGAAGCTGTTGATGATCAACAATGTCAAAAGCCGCAGACAGTTCAAGGAGAATTAGGATAGAGTAGTGACCATGAGATTTTGCAGCGAGTAGATCATTGGATACTTTGGTCAGTATCGTTTCCACAGAGTGCTTAGCGTGGAAACCAGACTGAAGTGGGTCTAGCAGAGAGTTGGACTCAAGGAAGTCTGTCAATCTTGCATACACAATTTTTTCAAGGATCTTGGATGCAAAAGGCAGTAGCGAGATAGGACGATAGTTGGATGGGGAGTTAGGGTCAAGATTGGGCTTCTTTAGAATTACACTTGCATGTTTGAAGGGCAATGGAAATATACCAGAGGAGAGACAGAGATTGAGAATTTTAGTGAGAGGTGGAGAAAGAGAAGAAGACAGAGTATGGATGAGATGTGAGGGAATTGGATATAGGGAGCAGGTGGTGGGGCGGAAGGACTGGAGCAGAGCAGAAACCTCTTCCAATGTAGCGGGTGCGAATGAACATAGAACAGCAGAGGGAGTGAAGTTAGGGGAAGTATTGTAAGGGGAAGAAGAAAGATGAGAGATCTCTTCTCTGATTGTAGAGATCTTGTCAGTGACATGAGTTTCAAAGTCTGAGGCAGTCAAGTTAGTAGGTGGAGGAGGAACAGCAGGGAGAAGAAGAGAGTTAAATGTGTGAAATAGTTGTTTGGGTTCGCGGGAGAGTGTGGTTATGAGGGTATTGAAGTAATTAACTTTTGCAGAGGAAAGAGCCAAGCTGTATGAGCTCAGCATAAATTTATAGTGGAGAAAGTCAGATGCACAGTGAGACTTTCTCCAACAGCGTTCAGCAGTTCTGGAGCATTTTTGGAGGTATCGAGTGAGCTTGGTGTGCCAGGGTTGTTGTTGGGGGGGCCTGCGGCGTTTAAATGTACAAGGTGCCATGATGTCTAGTTGAGAGGAGAGGGTGGAATTGTAGAAGGAGGTTGCAGAACTAGGACAGTTGAGGTTTGAGATAGGTAAAATGAGAGTTTGGAGATTAGTGGAGAAATGCTCTAGGTCAAGACATTGGAGGTTTCTGTGAGAGTGATGTTCAGACGGTGGTGTCAATTGGGTCTTAGGTATGCCAATGTCAAAAGTCAGCAGATGGTGGTCAGATAGAGGAAAGGGAATATTGGAGAGATTAGAGGCAGTACAGAGGTTAGTGAAGGCAAGATCAAGAGTGTTTCCTGCTGTATGGGCCAAAGGAGGGGGTTACAGAGAGCAGACGAGAGGCATCAGTGCAATTGGGGTTATTGATTGGGATATTGAAATCCCCAAGTATAAGGGAAGGAGTGGGGGGGAGGGGGGCGGTAGATGATAGCGATTCTTAAAGGAGTGGGTTTAAATAGGCGGACAGTGTGAACTTCAAAAGAAGAAAAGGATAGGGCAGGGGGAGTTATGATTGGTTGAAAGGTACATTGAGGGGAGAGAAGGATGCCTACACCGCCTCCTTTACAGTTGAGTCTGGGAGTGTGAGAGAATTGTAGCCCACCAAAACTTAAAGAGGCAGGAGTAGCGCTATCAGAGGGGGACAACCAGGTCTCTGTAAGTGCAAGCAGTGTGAGTGAGTTTGAGATGAAAAAGTCGTGTATGGTTGTTGATTTTAAATTACTGCAGATGGAGCGGGCATTCCAGAGTGCACAATTAATTTTGGTAAGTGAGGGTAAAGGGCAGGGTATTGTGATGAGGTTTGTGGGGTTTCTGGTTGTCATAGTGTGTGTAGAGAAGGTGAAGGGCCCTGGATTGGGAGAGACATCACCAGCTGCTAGAAGTAGGAGGAGAGAAAGTGACAGGAGGTGTGAATGAGTTTTGTATGCATGGGGTCTAGGGTGAGATCGATTGTGGGTTGGAGTGAGAGAGTAGAAAAATGAGTGTAAGGCATGAGATGGGAGAAGAGGGGAGTGTAGCAGAGAAGGGCATATGTAAATGTGGATGGGGATGAGTGAAGTGGGTGTAAGGAGAGATTTTTATACTGAGGGAGACTGAGGAAATAAAGAGGAGGAGAAAACAGATCATTGCTAAACTGTGAAAAATAAAAATTGGAGATAATTGAAATATCAAGAGCAGGTGAAGGTGTTTTATGGGTTAAGAAAGTGCAGGAGTGTACTAATAAGTCTATGTCTGTCTGTATGCATGCGTGTATGTCTGTCTGTATGTATGTCTATGTTTGTCTGTATGTCTGTCTGTCTGCATGCATGTATGTCTATGTATGTATGTCTGTATGTATTTATGTCTGTGTGTATGTGTCTGTCTGTATGCATGCATATATGTATATGCATGTATATATGTATGTCTGTATGTCTGTATGTCAGTATGAATGTATGTTTGCATATCATTATGAACGTATGTCCGTGTGTATGGATGTCTGTATGCATGTATGTCTGTATATATGCATGTATGTCATCTGTATGTATGTATGTCTGTATGCCATTATGAATGTATGTCTGTGTATGTCTGTATGCCATTATGAATGTATGTGTGTCTGTATGTCTGTCAGTATGTCTGTATGTATGAATGTATGTGTGTGTGTATGTATGTCAGTGTCTGTATGTATGTGTCTTTATGTCCTCATGCATGTGTGTCTGTATGTATGTTAGTATGTGTCTGTCTGTCAGTATGTATGCCTGTATGTGTGTATGTCTGTTTCAGTATGTGTGTTTGTTAGAATGTATCTTTGTCTGTTTGTGTCTGTGTGTGTATTCCTGTGGGCGGTATTTGGAGGCGGACCCAGTAGGTGGCATTTGAAGGCGGGCCTCGGGGCCCAGACCCTGAGCTGAGTTAGAGGCCCCAAAATTTCTGGTGGCGGCCCTGTCCATAAGAAAGCATTGAGTAATGCTTTCCTATGGGCGGTTTGAATGGCGCGCGGCTCTTACCGCGCACGCACATTCGAGACTGACGTCAGCAGGTGGAGGAGAGTTCCCCAGCGTCGAGGGAGCCCGGTGCTGGAGAAAGGTAAGTGGCTGAAGGGGTTTTAACCCCTTCAGCCCAGCGGGAGGTGGGCCATGAGGGTGGGGGGGACCTAAGGACTACATAGGGGTCCTTTAAGGCCAAAGTAGCTAAACTGGAACTATAGATTAATAAGAAAATGTTTTTTTATGTTAGGCTATTTTGGCATTCAATTTGAAATGTATTTTTAATTTTCACTTTAGTGATTCAGTGCTCGCTATGTATATGCACATTGGGGTGGAGGGCTTAGGCCTCATACAGATGTACTAGTTTCAACCCTATGATTCCGACCCTGGTGCTTAGACTGGGCTTTTAATGAAGAAAATACATCTCACCTTATTGAAAATGATCAACTGATGCCCTCAAATTCCTCATGTTCTGCTATTAAAAAATAAAAACTCTTAAAGTTGTCCCTGTCTCTAATTGTATAAAGGTGCCCTCCATCATTCCAAACTTCCACTTCTGTGTGCATAAAAATTTTTTTAAATAACTTTTCCTCACCATTTTCCAGCATTCTCTCTCCGTGCTGTTGACCTCTCCGCCTCCCCCACAGTGGAGGCATGGTCTCCTCTGTAATGGTGTAATTCAATATTCCTCGTAGAAGAACATTGGGGATCTAATGTGAATCAATGCTTTCATGTCATGTTACCAAGTTTTACTTTGTCAGAGCAGCAGAAGGGCCTCTAGTGGCTGTCACACTGAAGTGGACTGAACCCTGCAATATAAGCATTGCAGTTTCTAAAAAAAAAAAAAACTAGGATAGAACCCCTGCACCCAGGCTCTTTCCTTGAGATAAAGTGGTCTGGGTGAATATAGTGTCCTTTAAATGCAACTTTGCTAGCCTGATGACTGGCTACAAATTAAGAATAGAAGCTCAGAAACATATGTATATTATTCTAAAAAATATCAATGTAGCCAGAAGAGTCATCATGGGTGTTTGGGAGTTTTGTGGATCTTTTTGGTTTAGAAATCTCTAACTTAATATGACACATAATTACATGATGAAATATATAAATCATAGACTACATATAGTATATTCTTAAAGTGAACCTGTCATTGTTTCTCCAACATTTGCTTTGCCACATGGGCATTCAAGTGAGAACTGTCTGGATTTCAAAGTGAATTTCAAATTAAAGTCTAAAGTAACTAAATTGGAAAATATACAATGGTACTTTCAGTTCCATTACAACTAACAGACATGTGATAGCTGCAAAGTGATAAATGTCAGCATTTATCTAATCACTTGCCATATGGGAAGAAGCAGTTTATGAAACACACAAATGAGGTGATTTGCCTATGTTAAATAGTGCTGGGGTGGGTATTGTATTTATAAGTGAGCTGTTTGTCTCTCAGAGCACAGTTCAGACCAGCATCATGTCCTGGGTTCCTCTTCTCCTCGCTGTCACCTGTCTCTACACATGTAAGGATCATCATTACTTAGACCACGTCTGTGCAATCTGCATGTCTCTGACACTTCTGTGCAATCTGCATGTCTCTGTCACTTTAACCTTGTGTCTGCTCCTGTTTCAGGTTGTGTTGGGCAGTATGTAGTGACTCAGCCACGTTCACTTTCAACAAGACCAGGAGACACAGCATCACTTACCTGTACTGGGAACAATATTGTCAGCAAGAATGTGCACTGGTACCAACAAACACAGGGTAACAAACCAAAACTTATTATTTATAACGATCGCAACAGAGCTGACAACGTCCCAGATCGATTCTCAGGAACTAACTCGGGTAACACAGCAACATTAACCATCAGTGGAGTCAGAGCAGAAGACGAGGCTGATTATTACTGCCAGGTGTGGGATGGCAATGCTGCACAGTGACACAGACAGAAGAGGAACTGAGACAATAACTGGCTTCTTGTATTATTAATATAGTGCCATCACATTCCGTAGTGCTGTACATTGAAGTGAACTATTAATAGATGCAGGGAATAGTATTAAATACCTGTATCTATAGCGATAGCAGATAGTATGGTGAAATACAGAGGGGAAAAAACAACTGCTTTAGAGTTTGACTGTCTAAAGAAAAGAGAGAAGCATTTCACATAATTAAAAAAAAAATACACAATTACTAATGCACAAATAAAATTTGTATATCATGCCACATATGCCTCCAAAACGCCTGCTAGTGCCATGTGCCCTCAAACACCCTGCCATTGGTATTTCTCTGCCACCAGCCTCCCTGTGCCATGTCTCTGCTCTTAGCCTCTCTGTGCCTTCTCTCTGCCTCTAGTGAGGGTGACAGTTTGAGTGGGATGGTGACAGTGTATGTGTGCTAGGGGGCCATCCCACCTTCCATCCATGTCTCTCCCTCCTTCCTTCCATCCATCTCTCTCCCCTCCCTTCCATCTGTGTCTCTGTTGCCCTCACCCACCCCTCATGCCTCCCTCCCCCCCCCATGTTCCCCTACCCCTGCCAGCCATGTGTCTCACCCTCCACATCCCCCTTCCATCCATGGCTCTCCCTTCCATGTCCCCCTCCCCCTGCCATCCGTGTCTCTGTTCCCCTCCCTTCCATGTCCCCCTACCTCATTCATCCATGGCTCTCCGCCTCCCCTCATGTTCCCATCCCTCTCCATCTCATGGCTCTCTCCCTGCCCTCATGTCCCCCTACCCCTTCCATTCATGTGTCTCTCCCCTACATGTTTTCTACCCCTGCCATCCATGTGTCTCCCCTTCCATCCATGTGTCTCCTCCCTCCTTGTCCCTGCCATCAATGTGTCTCCCCCTTCCATGTCCCCTTTCATTTGTGTTCCCCCTTCATGTCCCATGTCATCCATGTGTCTCCCCCTCCATGTCTACTGCCATCCATGTGTCTCCCCCCTCCATGTCTACTTCCATCCATGTGTCTCCCCCTTCCATCCACATGTCTCCCCCTCCATGTCCCCTTCCATCCATGTGTCTCCCCCCTCCATGTCCCCTGCCATCATGTGTCTCCCCCTTCCATGTCCCCTTTCATTTGTGTCCCCCCTTCATGTCCCATGTCATCCATGTGTCTCCCGTCTCCATGTCTACTGCCATCCATGTGTCTCCCCCCTTCATGTCTACTGCCATCCATGTGTCTCCATGTCTACTGCCATCCATGTGTCTCCCCTTCCACTACTACAGCCTCTCCATGTCCCCTCCATCCATGTGTCTCCCTCCATGTCCCCTGCCATCCATGTGTTCCCTCCATGTCCCCTGCCATCCATATGTGGTGCCCTCCTCCATGTCCCTGCCATCCATGTGTTCTCTCTCCATGTTCCCTGCCATCTATGTGTTCTCCTCCATGTCTCCTGCCATCTATGTGTTCTCTCTCCATAACCCTCAAGCATCTATGTGTTCTCCTCTATGTCCTTGCTATCTATGTGTTCTCTATGTCCTCTTGCTATCTATGTGTCTCTATATGTCCTCAAGTATCTATGTGTTGCCTCTCTACCTCCATGCACTGTGTATCATGCTCCGCCTCCCTCCATGTCCCCTGCCATCCATGTGTCTCCCTCCATGTCCCCTGCCATCCATGTGTCTCCCCTCTCCATGTCCCCTGCCATCCATGTGTCTCCCCCTCCATGTCCCCTGCCATCCATGTGTCTCCCACCTCCATGTGACCATGTGCATCATGTGTCTACCCCCTCCATGTTCCCTACCATCCATGTGCCTTCCCCCTCCATGTCCCCTGCCATCCATGTGTCTCCCACCTCCATGTGACCATGTGCATCATGTGTCTCCCTCCATGTCCCCTGCCATCCATGTGTCTCCCCCCTCCATGTCCCCTGCCATCCATGTGTCTCCCCCCTCTATGTGACCATGTGCATCATGTGTCTAACCCCTCCATGTACCCTGCCAACCCAAGTGTCTCCCTCATCCATGTCCCCTTCCATCCTAAGTGTCTCCCTCATTCATGTCTCCTACTAACCACTTGTCTCGCCCCTCCACTTAATCATTCCATGTGTCACTCCTTCCTGACAGCTGCTTTGCTTTCAACGCTGGCTCAGGCACCTAATGATATGGCCCTCCTTCCTGCTCACAGCTGGCTTAGTGTGCCACCTTGCCTGCAGGCTGAGGGGAATGCAAAAATTATTTGTCAGACTGGTAACTGATTTTTGCATTCCAGGTGGGAGCCGGTTTTGCCGCCAGTTCAGCAAACTTGTTAAATGTTAGTAACAGGTTGCACCAACTGGTGCGAACCGGTTGAATCCCACCATTGATTTTAGGCCATTGTTTCCCTTGAACAACTGAATTCATCATTATAATTGTCAGTTTTCATTACTGCAAAACAATGTGTCTAGAATGATCACATGTTATCGTTCTCAGTTTCTGCAATAAAATAAGCCACAAAACAGCATTATTCTTTGAAGTTTGAATGCCTCCAGTCCAGATTGGAACACAAATATGGAACCATGTAAGTGCATTTGGATGCCAAAATCCATATGTAGATCATACATAGTATTTATCAATGCCCAGATTTTGGAATACTGCATCTAAATGGACATCCACCAGATCTCAGCCTGTCTGCATACTAATGGACTGTTGAAATTGAGATGCCAAAAATCTGGGTGTACATGCCAGAGAGTGTCCAATTTCCTGGAATGTAATAATTAAATAAACAATTAGATATATCAACTGCCCCAGGCTGGGAGGGACAGTTTTGATTCTCAGATATGTCAGACCATTCCACATTTTTAACTAATAAGTGCAAAGTAAGCGCATCATGAACAAGCTCTCATGATGCAATCAATCTCAGTCATTTTCTGCATTTATGACATTTCTGTATTTCCCCTCAAAACTGTTACATCCAGAGGTGACCTTCATGCTGACTACAGAATGCCAGGATGGCACCCTTTAAATGACAGATTCTCCAATCATGATAGAACTACAACTTGCATCATTCTCAGCCAACCTTAAGCTTTGTCTACCCCTGCTATTAAACAAAATGGTAATTTTTTTTATTATTATTGTGACGAGACCAATCTCGCCACGTTGCATTGGAGAAGCCGGGTTGCTCGCCTGTTGCCTTGGGATTATGGCCCCATGTTAAAAGGCTTGATTTTCCCCTGCAAAGACAAGAAAGCCGGGTCATTTGGTGCTTGCCCTGTTTGAGCAGTGATACCCCAGATAGCTATGCCATGGAGCCCATTCGTATAATGAAAGACTATGGGAAAGACTTTGACATGGCAATTGAACTGTATGTGTGTGCTCTGAGCGCCATTCAGTAATAATGTGCGCTTAGACCTAAGCTATCTGGGCATATGTTGCATGTCTGTATTTTATGTCATAAATGTAACCTTATGTATTTTATTGTATTTTACTGTCTTTTTGCTGCCATGTGTTCAATGGAGTTTTGCCTCTGTCTTTGGAGATAATTGGATTACTTCTAATTATCTCCAGGATAGAAGACTCTATGGAACTGGTTCATCTATCTTTTGAACCACTGGACCAATTTGTATGATTTTGACGTATGTTTGTATTTGGAGTATGCTGATTCTGAAAATGTAATGCATTATGTGAATGTGATGCATACTTTTCAAGTTAAGAATAATGTGGAAAATTTGTATTTCTCTGCTTGTTCTAAATTACATTACCCATTGTGTAAGGTAATTGAATCACATGCAGAGGGGAGGAATTTGTGTGGGAGTGTCTGAGTGTATTGTATGTGTTTATTGGTTGTGTTCCAAAACCCTGTGGGTGGTACTAATGTGTAAGAATGTGTACATAAGCACAATAAACCCACAGCTCTGTCTGTTCAATGCTTGACCCTCAACACGGAGCTTTGTCTCATCTTTGGGGGGATTTACTGAATGCTGATAGAGACTGATTGCTAGGAGTGTAAGCCGCTTGGATGCTTTTCCTATTCTTCTGCTCGCAGCGATTCGTATGGTTCCTGTTCGTGTGTTTGGAGTGCTATATTGGATGCCGTTCGGGAGTTTGGAGCATTCACTTATTGGCGGTTCGTGTGTTTGGTGTTCTACAATAGCTGTGCCTGCATCTATGAAAAGGGGGACGATCGCCTAAACGGTTTTTACCCCTTGTGTGCAAAACGGTCCGTTACAATTATTTAATATGAAAGATTTACATATACATTATAGACGATGTATGCATTCTGTAATGCATGCCTATAAGTAAATGGATGTTTTCAGTGTATCTCCAGGCTTACCATTGCTCTGTGAGATCAGTAATCCTTGATTGACAGAGGCACTTTTTATCAGACCAAAACCCATGCTGGTAATAAAGAGCTAGGGTACACAAATATTGCAGTCCTGCACAAGCAAAGGTCATCTAAAAAATGCACTCTCTGGAGCAGGGAGCATTGGTGTAGGAAGTAAGAGGAAAGGGATGACGAATCCCTCCAGGTATATGCAATGGGGAGGATCAGAGAAGGAAGATTGCTCCCTGCCCAGTCATGATGATGTAGATGTTGAGGTCAGGTAGGTTAAATAGGTTTATATGCCATTATATTAAATTCTAGTACCAGTCGTCCCACTGATGTGTATCATGTTCCTAAAGAAAACAGTATGGCTTAGCATAATGAGAGAGATCTCTCATCTTTCCCCCACAACCACACTCCCTCAGCTGTCCTATGCTCATTTGCACCTGCTACAGCAGAAGAGGTTTCTTCTCGGCTCCAGTCCTCCAGCCCCACCACCCGTTCCCTCCAACCTCATCCACTCTCCGTCTCCTTCTCTTGCTCTGCCTCTCACTAAAATTTTTAATCTCTATCTCTCCACTGGCATATTTCCTCTACCTTTCAAACATGCAACCATAACCCTGATTCTGAAAAAGCCCAACCTTGAGCCTCATTTTCTGTCCAACTACCACCCTATCTCACTACTGCCATTTTCCTCCAAGATCTTTGAGAGAGTTGTGTATGCGAGATTGACAGACTTCCTCGAATCCAACTTTTTGCTTGAACTGCTTCAATCTGGATTCCGCACTCGTCACTCTGTTGAAACAGCTGTGAGCAAAGTATCTAATGAACTTATCACTGCAAAATCCCGTGGTCACTATTCTATCCTAATTCTCCTTGACCTTTCTACTGCTTTTGACACTATTAATAATCAACAGCGTCTTCTCATCCTATGTAATCTCAGTCAACGAGATACTGCTCTTTCCTAGTACTCTCCCTAACTCTCCCAGCACTCTTTCAGTGTTTCTTTCTCTGGCTCTGCCTCTTCTCCCTAATCCCTCTATGTTGATCTTCCTCAAGGGTCTGTCTATACTGCCTTCCTTGATAAAACTCCGCTCCTTCGGCTTCCAGTATTATTTCTATGCGGATGACACGCAAATGTAGCTGTTCTCTCCTGATTTCTAACCACCCCCCTTGACTCATGTCTTTGACTGCCTCTTTGCTATTTCCAACTGTATTGCTTCTCATTTCCTTAAACCTAACCTGTGCAAAACAGAACTTCTGGTCTTCACTCCTTCAAGTGTTGCTACTCCTTTGTCTGTTTCCCACCAAGTCAATGGTGCTACCATAAGCTCTACCTCACAAGGTTAGATTGTCCAGTTAAACGCCAAATCCTGCTGCTTCCATCTCAAAAACATAGAGCGCCTCCGCCCCTATTTAACGCCTGATACGGCTAAGGTGCTTGCCCATGCCACTATCCTCTCTCACTTTGACTACTGTAATCCGCTTCTCAGTGGTATTACATGTTCCCAACTTGCCCTGTTACAGTCTATAATGAATGCGGAAGGTTCATCTTCCTAGCTAATCCTCCCTCTGTCAGTCCCTCTATTGGCTTTAATTTAAGATCCTGATACTTGCTTTCAATTCTCTACACAATGCTGCTCTGACCTACTAATCCTCACTAATACACAAATATGTCCCGTCTAGGCCCCTACGCTCTGCCAAGGGACCTAAGCCTAACTCTTTTTTGTACTCCTACCTCTGATGCTCGCTTTAAAGACTTCTCTAGGGCTGCATCATTCCCATGGAATGCCCTTCCCCTCTCTGTTAGACTTTCACACAGTCTCCACTCCTTCAAAAAATCTTTGAAAACTTCAGGAAAGCATATCAATTAAACTGTAAACCACTTTCTCTCCACGCACCCTGATTCCTATCCTTGAACTGTTATCAAAACAAAACACTAAGCCCTCAGTGAATACTATCATAGCATCCTACTGTTCTACCCTACCCTTACCTTTTGTGTCACTATACCCCACTCCCTCTAGCATGTAAGCTTATTGAGCAGGGCCCTCAACCCCTCTGTTCCTGTGTGTCCAACTTGTCTGGTTACAATCAGTCAGGTCCATAAATATTGGGACATCGATACAATTCTAATCTTTTTGGCTCTTTACACCAACACAATGGGTTTGAAATGAAATGAACAAGATGTGCTTTAACTGCAGACTTTCAGCTTTAATTTGAGGGTATTTACATCCAAATCAGGTGAACGGTGTAGGAATTACAACAATTTGTATATGTGCCTCCCACTTTTTAAGGGACCAAAAGTAATGGGACAGATTAACAGTCATAAATCAAACTTTCACTTTTTAATACATGGTTGCAAATCCTTTGCAGTCAATTACAGCCTGAAGTCTGGAATGCATAGACCTCACCAGACACTGTGTTTCATCCCTGGTGATGCTCTGCCATGCCTCTACTGCAACTGTCTTCAGTTCCTGCTTGTTCTTGGGGCATTTTCCCTTCAGTTTTGTCTTCAGCAAGTGAAATGCATGCTCAATCAGATTCAGGTCAGGTGATTGACTTGGCCATTGCATAACATTCCACTTCTTTTCCTTAAAAAACTCTTTGGTTGCTTTTGCAGTATGCTTCGGGTCATTGTCCATCTGCACTGTGAAGCGCCGTCCAATGAGTTCTGAAGCATTTGGCTGAATATGGTCAGATAATATTGCCCGAAACACTTCAGAATTCATCCTGCTGCTTTTGTCAGCAGTCACATCATCAATAAATACAAGAGAACCAGTTCCATTTGCAGCCATACATGCCCACGCCATGACACTACCACCACCATGCTTCACTGATGAGGTGGTATGCTTTGGATCATGAGCAGTTCCTTTCCTTCTCCATACTCTTTGTGGCGGAACCAACCTCGCCACTGGCCTCTGGAGGAGCCTGGTTGCTCGCCTGCTCCCTTTAGACTATGGCCCCATGTTTAACACTGTTCTTTTTCCCTGCAGAAAGGCTGGTTCGTGCCTTTCTGCGGACTGTTAAAGTCACGAACACCGCTAAGCCGCCGACCTCCCTTCTGCTACCTGCAGTCAATTATCCGAACACCGGTCCATTCGGTACTTTACTGTTTAAACCATGCTACCCCAGATAGCTATGCCATGGAGCCCAGCCATATACTGAAAGACTGTATGAAAGACTTTGGCTCCATGGCCATTGAACTGTATGTATGTGATCTGAACGCCATCCGGTAATAATGTGCGCTCAGATCTAAGCTATCTGGGGATAGGTAAAATGTGTATGTTCTGTGTGATGAATGTAACAGTATGTAATTTTATGTCTTTTATTGTCCTTTGTCTGCCATGTGGTTAATGGAGTTTTGCCTCTGTCCTTGGAGATAATTGGATTACTTCCCAATTATCTCCAGGACAGAGAGGAGGGATTGTAATGCATTATGGGATTGTAAGCTTGTGACTGGTCAATGTCCAATTTGTTTCCCAGTCTTCCATCTGGTCCCCTAGGGGAGTGTTCACCAGATGGGAGACCTGCATAAAAGCCAGGCAGGTAGCCCCAGTAAATCAGTTCTGCTTGACCCTCAAATGAAGTGTCGTCTAGTTCTTGGGGGGAATTTTATTGTATGCTGTTACAGTGCGACTGCCAGGAGTGTTTAATTGTTCGCATGGTTTTTCCTGTTCAGCTGTTTACAGCATTCGCGTGTTTCCTGTTCGGGAGTTTGGAGCATTCTCCTGGTTCCAGTTCGGGAGATTGGTGAATTCATGTGTTTGCAGTTCGGGAGGTTGGTGATTGCAGTAGCTGTCTGTGCATCTGAAAAGGGGAATATCGCCTAAATGGTTTTTAACCTCTTGTGTGCAAAACGGTCTGTTACACTCTTCTCTTCCCATCACTCTGGTACAAGTTGATCTTGGTCTCATCTGTCCATAGGATGTTGTTCCAGAACTGTGAAGGCTTTTTTAGATGTTGTTTGGCAACTCTAATCTGGCCTACCTCTTTTTGAGGCTCCCCAATGGTTTACATCTTGTGGTGAACCCTCTATATTCACTCTGGTGAAGTCTTCTCTTGATTGTTGACTTTGACACACATACACCTACCTCCTGGAGAGTGTTCTTGAGCTGGCCATCTGTTGTGATGGTGTTTTCTCCACCAGGGAAAAAATTCTTCGGTCATCCACCACAGTTGTTTTCCGTGGTCTTCCGCGTCTTTTGGTGTTGCTGAGCTCACCGGTGCGTTCTTTCTTTTTAAGGATGTTCCAATCAGTTGATTTGGCCACACCTAATGTTTTTGCTATCTCTCTGATGGGTTTGTTTTGTTTTTTCAGCCTAATGATGGCTTGCTTCACTGATAGGGACAGCTCTTTGGATCTCATATTGAGAGTTGACAGCAACAGATTCCAAATGCAAATAACACACTTGAAATTAACTCTGGACCTTTTATCTGTTCCTTGTAAATAGGATAATGAGGGAATAACACACACCTGGCCATGGAACAGCTGAGTAGCCAATTGTCCCATTACTTTTGGTCCCTTGAAAAGTTGGAGGCACATATACAAACTGTTGTAATTCCTACACCGTTCACCTGATTTGGATGTAAAAACCCTCAAATTAAAGCTGAAAGTCTGCTGTTAAAGCACATCTTGTTCATTTATTTCAAACCCATTGTGTTGGTGTAAAGAGCCAAAAAGATTAGAATTGTGTCGCTGTCCCAATATTTATGGGCCTGACTGTATGTGTCTGTTAGTCCACCCATTGTACAGCACTGCGAAATTTGTTGGCACTTTATAAATACTAATAATAAATAATAACATGCGCCCTAAGGATTACATATTTGTTTTCACAGGATATCCCCTCAGATTTTCTTTGATTCCTGTTCCAGTGTCAAACCTTCATATTGTGCATGGCCATATCTGGCCAAAGAGGACTAAAGATGGTTGACACAAAAATGCACAAAAAGAGGTATTTATATCATAAACAAAGTAAAGATAAAGTCTAGTTTAAGAAATGCACATTTGTAATGTACTTGAATAAAACAGGCAAAACAAGAGATTTATTTATTTTGCAAAATTATTTTATTAAATTCCTAAAATTCTACCTGTTCTGCAAATTCTGCTGCTAGTCTGAGCCACTAATTAATTTCTCCTTTACTGACTTCCTTGTACGTGCTGGGCAGTGTCCAATCAAATAACATTTCATAAAGACCTATTGGACACAGTGAGTACATTTGTAAACTATTAAAACACAATAGATATTGGTAAGTTCTATTTATGACATGTTATGTTTTGCATAGATTATTTATTACTTTTATTTTCCATCATTGTTAACAAGTTATATCTCTATCACTAATTTCTCATGTCATTTAGACTTATTTTTACATTATATTCATATATATTTATACTAATACACAAGATCCAGCACACTCACTATGCACTAAACAGCAATTTTTTCAGTTTTCATATGTTTTAAGGCCATAGGCCTGTATTTGTGGGAGGAGTTTGAATCTATCTTTATCCTATAAAACCCCTAATAACCCACTTACATGGGCCGTTCTCATTCAGGTCATACGTTACCTTGATCACCACTTGGACTTCCAGTTCGGCTCTTCAAGTCAATTTTTTTTCCTGTACTTACCTTCCTCCACGAGATCAGACCACTCTCCATACCGACAGCTGCCTCCATCTGCTTTGGAGCCTCGCTGCCAGTCACTTCCTGGATTCTGTCTCAAGGTTCTCTCGGGCGCCCACTTCTGGGAATTTCCCCATTTCCTATTCTTACGTACGGTGTTCAGCTCATATAGGACCACTCGTGCCTTACGGGCATTTCGCTGGTCTCAGGTTTTCGTATAATTTTTTTAGTTTTCCCATACTTTCTTATGGTTCTAATTGTTCAGCACTTTGCATTCGTATACTTAAGCCCTCACATCTGCATTTGCATGAATTATGCTTAGTTATGTTTCGTGCTTGGTTATTTGCCTTTCATTATTTCTCCTTGGCATTTGAGTTTTGAGGAGCGCTTAAGTTATCCAGTTATTTAGGCTACTATGCAGTATACTAAAATGTGTTTTCTGGCTGGTTTAAAATTGTACTTCAATCAGCTTGTTACGCTCATTATTATTAATATTATTATTATTATTAATCCCTGTATGTTAATCACTTGTTGGTAAACTCTAGCTGGTCATTTAAATGCCTTTCCTTTATTCCTTTCTTACAAACTATTCGCTGTGTTATATTATTGTCCACTTGTTAATCATGATGGGCATAAGTTTTTTTTATTTTTGTTTTATCCACTTATACGTGTATGTCTGGCATGGTAGTTGGAAATTGTAAAGTATACGTATAGTTGTATTTATCTGCAATACTCTCTTATAGGCTTCATAGGCAAGGCTCTCGGTGGCCTTCCCGACATTGTCTCAAGCTATTCACTATTTCCATACTGTTTGTGTTAAGGTATTTATTATTACGTTTAATTCAATGTACACCTTTTTCCATACTGGAAACATCACTCTGCCTTATTTCAAATTTCAGGTTACAAATTTATCCTAGCATTTTAGCGACTTTTAAGCCCATCATTCCTTGGGGTTTGGCGTGGGGCTTCCCTTTTTAAGCTTCACCCACGATACGCATATGTTAACAGTCAGACATTTATAATTTACGGCTTCAATTCTATACATTTCTTTTTATGGCATTTCAATGTAGGGTTAAAATGTCTCTTTCCTGGCTGAAAGAAAACGGTAGGAGTGGATTTGTGTGTTGGTTGCTATGTGAGAGGTGGTCAAAGGGGACAAAGGGGTGGGGAGGGTTGTGGCAAGATGTCACTTAATATATTATCTATTAACGCAAGGGGTTTAAACTCAGGACAGAAAAGAGGTTATTTATACAAACTATTAATTGATAGTAAAACTGATATTGGCTTCGTTCAGGAAACACACTGGATAAACTCTATATCTAAGCTATGGAAATATAAAAAATTTCCAGCTCTAATTTAATTGGAAAAAACAAGAAAAGAGGGGTAGCAATTATTTTTTCAAGTAGATTGAGGAGATGGATTCTGGGGGCAGGTTTTTAATAGTCATAGCTTGAATTAACGACATATTGTAGAAACATAGAAACATAGAATGTGACGGCAGATAAGAACCATTAGGCCCATCTAGTCTGCCTAATTTTCTAAATACCTTATCTTATAGTTAGGATAGCCTTATGCCTATCCCACGCATGCTTAAACTCCTTTACTGTGTTAACCTCTACCACTTCAGCTGGAAGGCTATTCCATGCATCCACTACCCTCTCAGTAAAGTAATACTTCCGGATATTATTTTTAAACCTTTGTCCCTCTAATTTAAGACTATGTCCACTTGTTGTGGTAGTTTTTCTTCTTTTAAATATAGTCCCCTCCTTTACTGTGTTGATTCCCTTTATATATTTAAATGTTTCTATAATATCCCCCCTGTCTCGTCTTTCCTCCAAGCTATACATGTTAAGATCCTTTAACCTTTCCTGGTAAGTTTTATCCCGCAACATAAAAAAACAGAAAGCAAGAGAGCTGAATGAGCTTAATATAGATTTGGCAAAATTGGAGCGACTCCATAAGATCACTTTAGACTATATGGTTTTGGAGGATATTGAGGAGATTAGAAAAAAAATCTTGGTAAGAACTCAAGAGAAAATAAACAAAGCAATGTTAATATTAAAGCAGGGATGGTATTATGGAAACAATAAAACAGGGAAAAATCTTTCAAATAAATTTAAAAACCAAGAATAAATTTCAATCTGTAAAAAATATCATCAAAAAACTTTTTTCACTAACTCAAATAGCCACAGCATTCAAAGAATATTATAAATGTTTGTACAATCTAACAGTTAAGGAGCCTTCTAACTGGGAAATACAGTAGTTTTTGGATAAACTAAAATTGCCAAAAATACCCATTGAAAAATTAATTCAGCTAAGTAGTCTTTTCTCTATACAGGAGATAAGTAATAACATTACAGGGAGTGCAGAATTATTAGGCAAGTTGTATTTTTGAGGATTAATTTTATTATTGAACAACAACCATGTTCTCAATGAACCCAAAAAACTCATTAATATCAAAGCTGAATATTTTTGGAAGTAGTTTTTAGTTTGTTTTTAGTTATAGCTATGTTAGGGGGATATCTGTGTGTGCAGGTGACTATTACTGTGCATAATTATTAGGCAACTTAACAAAAACAAATATATACCCATTTCAATTATTTATTATTACCAGTGAAACCAATATAACATCTCAACATTCACAAATATACATTTCTGACATTCAAAAACAAAACAAAAACAAATCAGTGACCAATATAGCCACCTTTCTTTGCAAGGACACTCAAAAGCCTGCCATCCATGGATTCTGTCAGTGTTTTGATCTGTTCACCATCAACATTGCGTGCAGCAGCAACCACAGCCTCCCAGACACTGTTCAGAGAGGTGTACTGTTTTCCCTCCTTGTAAATCTCACATTTGATGATGGACCACAGGTTCTCAATGGGGTTCAGATCAGGTGAACAAGGAGGCCATGTCATTAGATTTTCTTCTTTTATACCCTTTCTTGCCAGCCACGCTGTGGAGTACTTGGACGCGTGTGATGGAGCATTGTCCTGCATGAAAATCATGTTTTTCTTGAAGGATGCAGACTTCTTCCTGTACCACTGCTTGAAGAAGGTGTCTTCCAGGAACTGGCAGTAGGACTGGGAGTTGAGCTTGACTCCATCCTCAACCCAAAAAGGCCCCACAAGCTCATCTTTGATGATACCAGCCCAAACCAGTACTCCACCTCCACCTTGCTGGCGTCTGAGTCGGACTGGAGCTCTCTGCCCTTTACCAATCCAGCCACGGGCCCATCAAGACTCACTCTCATTTCATCAGTCCATAAAACCTTAGAAAAATCAGTCTTGAGATATTTCTTGGCCCAGTCTTGACGTTTCAGCTTGTGTGTCTTGTTCAGTGGTGGTCGTCTTTCAGCCTTTCTTACCTTGGCCATGTCTCTGAGTATTGCACACCTTGTGCTTTTGGGCACTCCAGTGATGTTGCAGCTCAGAAATATGGCCAAACTGGTGGCAAGTGGCATCGTGGCAGCTGCACGCTTGACTTTTCTCAGTTCATGGGCAGTTATTTTGCACCTTGGTTTTTCCACACGCTTCTTGCGACCCTGTTGACTATTTTGAATGAAACGCTTGATTGTTCGATGATCACGCTTCAGAAGCTTTGCAATTTTAAGAGTGCTGCATCCCTCTGCAAGATATTTCACTATTTTTGACTTTTCTGAGCCTGTCAAGTCCTTCTTTTGACCCATTTTGCCAAAGGAAAGGAAGTTGCCTAATAATTATGCACACCTGATATAGGGTGTTGATGTCATTAGACCACACCCCTTCTCATTACAGAGATGCACATCACCTAATATGCTCAATTGGTAGTAGGCTTTCGAGCCTATACAGCTTGGAGTAAGACAACATGCATAAAGAGGATGATGTGGTCAAAATACTCATTTGCCTAATAATTCTGCACTCCCTGTAAAGCACTAAAAGTGGGCAAAGCCCCAGGTCCAGATGGTTTTTCATCGATTATTTTTTTTCTTTTCTTTTTCTTTTTTTTTTTATAAGAAATTAAATGGTATAATTTCTCCATATATGTTGAGGACATTTAATTAATTTGCCACTCATAAAGGAATTCCATCAGAAATACTTCAGGCCTCCATAATGCCAATCCCAAAACCAGATAAGGATCTGGCATATACTTTAAATTATAGGCCAATTTCTCTGATTAACTTAGACATTAAATTGTATTCTAGAATTTTGGCCGATAGACTTAAAGGAATCATACCAGATATCGTGCATTTAGATCAGAGCGGGTTTGTGGAGGGTAGGGGCACACCCGACAATATTAGGAAATTAATGTTTTATATCACGCGGGTCAAAGCCCGTCCCCTTTTGCCTTGGTCACCCTCGATGCCGAGAAGGCTTTTGACCGTGTTAGCTGGAAATATCTGGAAGAGGTTCTGAGTGCCTTTGGCATAGGGGGTGTTTTTTTTTTTTTTTATTCTTTATTTTTGGTCTGACGAAGAGGTCGATGTAGAGATATGCAGGCATATGTATGCAAGTGACAGCGCAGTGTCATACAGTTTTTTACAGAATGAAAGTTGCAGTGGTTAGGTTAAACATGTTACAGGCATTGTACTCTCTGTAGGTGTCTTCGTCCGATATTTTCTGTTATGTTGGCAAGCACAGGTAACTATATACAATGGTAGTAGTGTTGAGGAGTAGGCTTAGGGAGTAGAGTCGCAGTCCCTAACCCCTTGGGGCATATGACTGTTCCCCCGCCTTCCCTGTTGTCTGCGGATCAGAGACGTATTTTAGCCTGACTCCCCTTTCGCCGGCTTGTGAGTCTAGAGTGCTTGCATTCAATAGATAGGTAGAAGAGAGAGATAGGAAAGTAGAGACAAGTAGATGCATAGAGGTGTCGTCTTGAGATGGTTTCCCGAGGGACCAGCGACAGAGGTCATCAGGTTCCCCGGGCAGCGCTCCGTGTGTTAGTTTTGACCGTGCCCCTGTCCTGTAGTGGCGCCGCTACCACTAGTCCAGGTGCTGGTGTGATATTTAGCGTTGGGTTTATCCCAGTTATTACCACTTTTGCGGAACGCGTGGATGCCGCCCCACGCCCCGAGTCATGATTCTAAGTGTCGTATTGCTCCCACAGATCCCAGACCCTCTGGAACTTAGTCATAGTGTTTTGCACCTGTGCGGTTAATTTATCCATTATGTAGTTGTCTCGCATTTTTGTCTTGACCAGGGCTATCTGTGGGAGGTCTGGGCACGACCACTGTTGCGCTAGGGCCCTTCGGGCCCCTAGATAGAGCATGTTGAGAAGCCTTTGTTCGTGTCTGGGGAGGCCCTCTGTGGGTCTTGATAGTAGGCACGCCCATGGGTCTAGCGTCAGTCGTTTTTGTATAATTTGTGAGCTGAGCTCTACTATGTTGCGCCAGTATGCCGTGACCCCAGGGCACTCCCACCACATGTGGATATATGTGCCCCGTCCCCCACACCCATGCCAACAGTCGTCTGTGGGGCTCAGTCCCATGTGTTTCTGTTTTACTGGGGTCATATACCATCGGAATAGCGTTTTATAGGATTGTTCTTGGGGAATTACACACATTGTGGTTTTGGTTCATGCCTCCCAAATGTCTTGCCACTCCGTTCCCTCAAGTACCTCCCCCAGGTCGGCTTCCCATTGGTCAGTGTAGCGTAGTGTGCCCTCCCCACCCGGAGCCCCATTAAGGTGGTTGTATATTAGTGTGATAAGTTTAGTTTGTGTAGTTTCATTGTAACAAAGTTTTTCGAAAAAGGTTAGTGGCGTCAGGGCCGCCTTCTGCACTTCGGGCTTTTGCGCGAAGTCTCGAATTTGTAAGTACCTGAAATAGTCTCTTGTTTGTAAGGTGGCTTTGGTGCATAGGTGTTCGTACGTGACTACATTTTGGTTCACAAAAAGATGGACATATCGTTGGAGCCCTGTGGCCTCCATTCCCTTGTAGTTTCTCGCCCTCATTCCCAGGGGAAAAGCTCTGTTTCTGAGGACCGGCACCATGGGGGACAAGTAGGGGCTGAAGGCGTATTTTGTTTTGGTTTGGTCCCATATCTGTATGGAATTGAGTATGGCCGGGTTTGCGGTTCGTAGTATGGCTCTTTGAGTTCTAGGTGCCCATATGAAAAACTGTGGAAGGTCCTGCCCTGTCATCAGCGACTCCAGATCTACCCATCGTCTCCTGTCTGGGGGTGCATGCCATTGTATGACCTGAGTCAGCTGCGCTGCTAGGTAGTAAGCGTATATATTAGGCAGTCCCAGTCCCCCTCTGGGTTTCGGTCTGTACATGAGGGCGCGAGCTATTCTTGGGTGTTTGTTGTGCCAGATGAAGGAATCTATCGCCTTTTGTATGCCTGTCAGGTCCCCCCGGGTAACTCGTACCGGGAGTGCCTGGAAGAGGAACAGGAGCCTCGGTAGCACATTCATTTTTATTGAGTTTACTCGCCCCAGCCAGGAAATGGGCCTGTCTGTCCACTGCTCTAGTTCTGTGTGGAGGGTCCGGAGCAGCGGCGTGTAGTTCTGTGCGAAGAGGGAGGATATATTGGCTGTTAGGCGGACCCCCAAGTACATGACTTCGTCTGTGGCAATCTTTAGGTGATATTTGCTGTGTATGTGGGCTCCAGGTGGAAGGGCATTGCCACTGATTTAGAGTAGTTGATTTTGTACCCTGCTATATTCCCGAATCGCTCTAGGACATGTGTTAAGTGGTGGAGTGAGGATATAGGTTCCCTTAGTGTTAGCAGGATATCGTCGGCATACACCGAGACCGTGAATGGTGTGCCCCCAATTTCAATGCCTTTAATGTGTGGGTGTTGTCGAATAGCTTGTAGCAGGGGCTCTAAAGTTAGGGCGAATAGTAAGGGGGACAGGGGGCAGCCCTGTCTGGTGCCGTTTCTCAGGGTAAAGGGTGTCTTGTGTGCCCCCGTGATGAGTATTTGTGCTCTCAGGTCAGTGTATAATGCTTGTATTGCTGCTACAAAAGTCGTTGGGAACCCCTGGAGATGGAGTAGTTCGAACAGGTAAGGCCACAGCACCCTGTAAAATGCCTTCTCCGCGTCCAGTGAGAACGCCAGAGAGGGCACCCTGGATTCCCCCATGTGCCATATTGTGCTAACCCCTCGTCGCGTGTTTTCATATAGTTGGCGTCCGGGCATAAAGCCCACCTGGTCCAGGTGGATCAGGCGCGGGAGAAGGGGATTGAGTCTGGATGCTAATATTTTAGCAAATATCTTGAGGTCGGTGTTGATGAGTGATATTGGCCTGTAACTGGGGGCTAATGTGTCATCTTTCCCGGGTTTTGGCAATAGTACTACATTTGCCGTTGCCATATCTCTGTCGGGCTTCCCACCCTGCATAAAGTGGTTACTGAGAACTGTGAGTGGGGGGGCTAACACTTCTTTAAATTGTTTATAATAACTGACGTCATATCAGTCAGGTCCTAGTGCCTTATTGCCTTTCAGGGATGCTATGGCTGCCTCCACCTTAAGTCGGGTCTCAGCCTCTGCGCTGCTCACTTTTTGGATGGCAAGTTCGGTGAGAAATTGGTGAATGCTCGTCATGTAGGTCGCGTTAGTGGCCTGGAGGTGGGGGGAGTGATTGTAGAGGTCCGAGAAATATGATGTAAACACTTCATTAATAGTGTCGGGCGTCTTTGCTAGTGTGTTTGCTGTTGTGCGTATTTTCGTTATGGTTTTGCCTTGCGGCCTCGGGCGTAGTACCCTAGCCATCTGTCTTGTTCGCCTTTTCATAGAATAGGCGTCTCGACCACAGTATGGAACGCGATACCGCCTCCAGCGTGATATCCCTGATAGAGTGTCTGAGTGCGTTTAGTTCCCTAAGGTTCGAGTCAGTCGGATTGGTTTTGTGTTGTTGCTCCTTTTTGCGTAGGGCTGACTGTAGGTCGAGCAGCTGTTTCGTTTTAGCTCGCTTTTTCTGGGTGGCTAGGTTTATAAAGTGGCCGCGTAGGACTGCTTTGTGTGCTGCTCAGACCGCGGTGGGGCTAGCTTCGGGAGTAGCGTTGGTCTCAAAGTATTCTGTGATAGCCTGTTGGGTCTTTGCTTGTGTTTTATCATCCCTCAAGAGGCTAGTGTTGAGCCTCCACGACCAGTTGGATTTATAGCATAAGTTGCCTAGCGTGAGTGTTATGTCCGCGTGATCTGACCATGTGATGCTGTTAATGTCCAAGTGGAGGACTTTGGCCATCCCTGCCCCATTAAGAAACATGTTGTCTATTCTGGAGTAGGTATTGTGTGGCGCGGAGTAGAATGTGTAGTCAGATGTGGTCGGGTGCTGCAGCCGCCAAGCATCTAGTAGGCCTGTGTGTGTCAAGAACGTGTGCAATAGCTTGTCTTGGCTCCCTCTGCTCTGTGATCTCACGGTTTGCTGTTTTGATCTTCTATCCGCTGCCGGACTAGGCACCGCATTGAAGTTGCCTCCAACGAGGAGGACCCCCCCCCAGCCCCCGCCACCAACATCTCCAGGTTTGTCCAGAACAGATGGTCTGGTTCGTTGGGTCATATACGTTAATGATATGCACTTTTGTGGTGTAGAGGGTGCCCCCTATGTACAGGAATCTCCCCTCTGGGTCAGCTTGAATGGTGGTGATGTGTAGTGGGCAGTTTTTATGCAGGAGGATCGCCACTCCTGCTCGCTTACGTTGTGAGCGTGCTTCGTGTACTGTCGTGTAGGTTCTGTCAGTTAGTCTGGTGGGCGCCGACCTGGGGAGGTGCATCTCCTGTATCAGTGCAATGTCTATTTTTTGGTCTTTAGGTCCCTTACCAGGAATCTGCGCTTGTTGGGGGAGTTGAGACCCTTGACATTAAAGGATAGTACCTTAAGTGCCATGAGGAGGCGCGAGCAGTGCCATTACTGTTGCGGGATTCCCGGTCCTCTTGGAACCGCGGAGCGCAGTGTGCGTGTGGTCAATTGTGAGGGCCCCCCTCGGTGGCGCGGGCGGCATCCTGGCAGATAGAGTGGGTTGTAGATCAATACTTGTCTTAAGAGATAGTGTAAGAAGAAGAGAGAGAAGTTGAGTGTCAAGGAACATTTTCAACATACATGCATATGAACAAATAAAATAAACACATGAGAACAATCTGGTCTTAACCTGTGCCAGATTAAGGTGGGGGTGTTCACCCCTTCCAAGTGGCGTGCAGAAAGTCACCTCTCGGAGTTGATGATCCCCCCGCGCCTATCCACTATAGTATGGTGGGCAACCAGCGTTGTGTTACGGCCCGCAGTCTAGGGTATTTCAGTGGGGCGATAAGCATCTTTATTTGCTCCTCCGTGCCCAGGTTTTGCGCCCTTGCCGCTTTACCGCGGCGTCCGCCCCAGGTTCCTGTTATCCTGTGGGTCACTGGGTTTTAATGCTGGGGTGAACCCCGGTCTTATTTGGGTTGAGGGTGCCTCAGGAGGGTTTTTTTTTTTTTTTGGGGGGGGAGTTATGGGTGGTCCCTACTGTGGTGTCAGCGGGTACGTTGGGCCCCGGCTAATGCCCCTCGTCTATGGTGCATAGATGCCTTCGTTGCTTTTACGGCCCAGCCAGGGGCTACCTGTCTTGCAGGTAGTAGGGGTTGGGGTGTGTCCAGGTGGTCCTCGCGGGTTTAGCCCCCCCGGGGCCTAGCGTGCTGCTGTGTTTCTGCTTCAGCAAATTTCTTATGCGTTATGCATTATGCCTATCTGCTCTACCCCCCACCCCCACCCCCCCTGGTGGTACATCCCCAAAGCTAGTGACCAGGCCATTAGAAGTGAGGCTTCTAAAAATAAGATAAAAATAAAATAAGGGCGCAATAGAGTAAAGTAATATAATATAAGGGGCAGTTTTGTTTAGTATAGTGTCCCCTTCTGGAAACTTAGCTGTCCTGTGTGCGGACAATGCCGCTGTGAGTCCTGAGAATGCAGACCTGCTTTAGGCTTCAGTTCTCCCGGTCTGCTTGTGCCGTGACCGTATACCAGTCTCTTGGGAGAGGTGTGAGGGCTTGTCGAGCGGGTCCTGGTAAAGCAAAGTGGTGGTGGTGTGACGTCCAGGTCCCGGAGGAATTTTCGTGGGTCTCCTCCTGGTAAGTAGGTGATTGGTCTCCCAGCTTTAAGGGCCACGATTTTAAATGGGTGACCCCAGGTGAAGCGGATTTCGTGTTGCCGCAAGAGGTCTGTCAACGGCTTCCAATCCCGCCGTCCCTGCAGTGTGCTCGGGGCCATATCTTGGTATAGGGAGATGGATTTGCCCTTGTATGTGAATTCGTGATTTCTATTGTGCCTCAGGAGTGCCTCCTTAGTGGTGTAGTGGTGGAAGCATATTATGATGTCTCTTGGCACATCTGTGTTCGAGCGCCGGGCACGCAGTGCCCTGTGTGCCTGGTCCATCGCCCATTGGACTTTCGGTATGTCTGGTAGTATGCTGCTGAAGTACGCCTCCATAATGGGCGCGAGGGGGCCTTCTTGTGTTGCCTCTGGCCATCCCCTGACGCGGAGATTATTCCGCCTTGTGCGGTTTGAAAGATCCTCCACTTGCATTTCCAGCTCGCTGAGTTGGTGATTCAGGGATGTGGAGTGCTGCACCATCGAGTTATGGCTTTGTACTATAGCTTCCATGCGCTGCTCCAGCTCTGAAGTGCGGGCGCCTAGGGCCTGGATTTCGGCCTTAATATCTAGCGTGCTGCGCGTGATTTCGCCCGCCAGGAACATTTTAACTTCTGCTAGTTGTTGCAGAATTTGTGCGGTGTTGTCGCCGTGTTGTCCAGGCTGTCCCCTGTCTGTTTCTGCGGAAGGGGATTGCGAGCCTCGTGTGCCCGTCCGGCGGCCATCTTGTGCGGCCTGTGTGTTCCTCGAGGCCGTGAACATGTCGGCCACTGTCGGGGCTGAATCGTGTGGTTCCCCTCTTTTTTTCCTGCGTGGGGTGACTCCAGGGCCTGTGTGGGACATGTAGGTAGCTGTTTGTGGTTGCGATGCTTGTTGCCGGTGCTTGATTAGACGTGGATGCGCGGGAGCTCCCTTGCTAAGCTGCCATCTTCGTCGGCTGCCAAGCCACGCCCCCCATAGGGGGTGTTTTTAATGGCATTATATAAGGATCCCCAAGCTAGGGTCTCTGGATTTATGTTTCAATCAGAATGGTTCCCAATTAGAAATGGGACGCGACAAGGTTGCCCCTTGGCTCCTCTGTTATATATCCTTTCTATAGAGCCTTTGGCAGCAGCCATTAGACAGAGTGAGGATATTAGTGGGTTAAAGGTGAATACTTTGGAGAACAAAATTACACTCTATGCAGACGATGTCCTCCTGTCTCTCACGGACCCCATTAGATCTATTCCTGCAGCATTCCGTCTGATTAAGGAATACGGTAAACTTTCTGGTTATAAAGTAAATATTAAAAAAACACAAATTCTGATAAAGGGCCTAACTGGGCCTAGGGAAAAAATGCTTAAGGAGGAATTTAAGTGTGACTGGGAGGCTAGGAGTATAAAATACCTAGGGGTGATCTTATGTTTGGATTATAGTGAAATCGGTAAACTTAATTATCTAGAAATAGCTACTTAATTTAGGAGAATTTTTAAAACATAGAGGGGAGTAGAACTGTCATGGATGGGAAGAATTGAGGCAGTTAATTCCTATTTACTTCCCAAATTTACATTTTTATTTAGGAATCTCCTGCTGATGGTGGATTCTCAGACGATACGCGGTCTTCAAAAACAGATTTCAGATTATACCTGACAGGATAGGCGACCTAGAGTTTCACTGGAAATCCTACAGAGAGATTGGAGTGAGGGGTGGAGTTTCCTTCCCGGATGTCCAAAAATGATATATGATTAACATGACCGTACATCTAGTTATGTGTGATAATTTTACAACCTCAAGACCAACTTGGCTAGATATTGAAAGAGCTGATCTTAGCAATATCACACCCGTATATCTTATTTGGTGTGACAATAAGTTTGTGAAAAGCATAAAATCTAACAATCCGATTAATGAATAATACAATGATTTATGTAGTAAAATATTTAAAGAAAAAATATGGTATCAAATACATTTCAAGAAGTGCCCCACTAGTATGTTTAAAATTTTATATAAAAGACATAAATAATCAAGAATGGTAAAAGTGCGGAATTGTACATTTTGCGGAGTTATTAGAGGGAAATCAAATCTTACCATTTCCAATGTTACAGCTCAAATTTAATCTCCCTTCCAAAGAGCTATTTAACTATTTAAGAATAAAATCTTTTATCTTAAGTAAAGAATTTTTGGAAAATACCCCAATTGATCAATTGATAGCATTGCATTATAGGAAAAAAATTGCTTCCAGATTTAACTGTTTTATAAAAAATCAAAGGCAAATAGATAAAGCGTCTGCATTGATTAAATGGGAGCAAGAATTTCAAACCTCTTTTTCGCTCGAAGAGTGATTATTGGGCCTATACTAAGTGAAAAGACATATACATGGGGTAAATATACAGGAAGTGTACTTTAAACTTGTTTACCGATGGTACGTAGTGCCCACTCGTCTTCATTGGGCTCATTTCCCTACATATGGTGGGACTGTGATGAGCTGAATCCTATGAATTTAATTCCATTCGAGCTAGTAAATTTTATTCTTAAAGCACAAACTGATATAACTGCCCAATTGTTTTTGTTTCATTTAGATATGCCAACGGTTAATACATCGTACAACTTCTGTCCAGGGGGTCTCTGGCAAGGAAACATGGTGACTCACTCAAAATTAGATCTTGGCCCCAAGCAAGTACACAAACACCCTTCAGGATCATTAGATATATACCCTGTGGTTTATCAAGTCTTGCCCAGGGGTGAAATTAAGGAGTACCTACAGAAATAATAACTGACCACCTCCTTTGTTCCAGACCACTGTCAATCCAAATGGAAACATTTGACTCTATCTTCTTTTTTGTACCTGCCACAGAAATAATAATTGCATCTACAAATTTGTTATTATTTTCCCATTCCATAGACATGTTGCACGTCCCACCCACGATCCAATAGGACGGGACACATCACAATTCCTTTCCCTAGGGTCAAGTTAGGCCACTCATGTTTGGACTTGGTTAGAAGATGGCGCTTGTCACATTCCAAATATAACAAAAATGAGGCGTTATTATTATTCTGTGGGGGTAAATATGAATGTTTTTGTCCTTCCTTTGGATATGATACTAGAACAAAGCTAATGGCATTTACATATCAAAGAGATTTACTCATCACTTACAAGGTACATGCCAAATGGATGAAGAGACATTCAGACTTTTTCCAAGTGTAGAACCTCACACCTTGCAGAGCTTTTATTACTTCACATCCATATAGTAAAATCCTTTTCACATTCCTATGCCATTCACACTACCCCTTCTGTCATCTGACCTCTGTGGGGGTCCCAGCTTCAAAAGATGTAACCCCTGTTGACCTCAGCAATAGCATCTCTGTAATTTGTGCCATTTACTACAAGAAATCACATTAAAAGATGATATTCCATAGTGTAATAATAAATTATACACCCTTGCCGTGGCACCGGGTACCTCTACTGTTGTGGACGTCCCTCATCATACCCTATAAGAGGGTATTGTACCACTTATAGGATATGCTAGAGCTGGCTAGAGCTCTTTTACATTTAAGTGTAATATCGCTACTGTGACTATATCTAGTTATTGAGTTTTGACATATTGCACTTTCAGTTCTTCCTGTTTTTATCTCCTTTCACATAAAAGATTGAACTACCACATCCCCCAAGCACAAAGAATTTATGCTTACCTAGCATCTACAGCTGCACTTACCTCTAAATTAGAGGCATCCTTTTTATAAGAGGACTATTATTGTTGGGACTATCCATTTTTTACTAGACATCTGCAATTCGGTTCAGTCCGAATGGAAATTCAGACGAATTTCGGACATGCGGATGCTTCCGAATGGCAGAATTGCCGAATATTGGAAGTGCCGAACCGAAGTGCCAATGTGCCAAATTTTGGAAGTGCCAAAGTGCTTCAGACTTCTGAAAAGTGGCAAAACGGTAGGGGTAGGATTGGGGTTGGGGTAGGTATAGGGGTTGGGGTAGAGTTAGGAGTTTGGTTAGGGGTAGGGTTGGGTGGTAGGGGTAGGGTTAGGAGTAGGGTTGGGGTTAGGCTAGGAGTAGGGTTAGAGTTAGGGTAGGGTTAGGAGTAGGGTTAGGGGTAGGGTTTGGGTTAGGGATGGGTAAGGAGTAGGTTGGGGTAGGGTTTGGATTAGGATTGGCTAAGGAGTGGGTTAGGAGTAGGGTTAGGAGTAGGGTTAGGGTTAGAGTTAGGAGTATGGTTAGGGTACCTCTACCCCTAATCCTAACCTAACCCTACTCCTAAACCTAATCCTACACCTAACCCTACTCCAAACCCTACTCCTAATCCCAACCCAACCCTAACCCTACTCGAAACCTAACCCTAACCCTACTCCTAATCTAACCCTAACCCTACTCCTAATCCAACCCTAACCCTACCCCTAACCTTACACTTACCTGAATTGTCAAAGTCCCGAATTTCAGAAGTACTGAACTGAATTGCCGAAGTTTGAATTGCCGAAGTGCCGAAACGAACTGAATTGCCAAATTGCCAAAGTGTCAAATTTCGGAATTCTGAACCAAACTGAATTTGTTTGCCCATGCATATCCCTATTTTTTACTTTGTTTCATACCTGTTATCCGAATTGCCGTGTGTTATTGTGATGTTATGTGGCGCAGCGCTTTTTCCTTTACTTGATTGTACTTCCAATGTTTGTCTGTCAGCATAATTTTGGCCATATAATATATCACTTGGGACAATATCGGCCAATACCCAAAAGGTCTTTTATAAACCAAGTAATTTGGTATAGCTTTATCTGTAAACAATCTTATTCAATGCACCACACAGAAACCTATTTCATGTAGAAGCATCTTAAAATGTCTTAAATCTGACACAGTAAATAACAATGTTATGCTACAAAGATGCTGATGCAGCAGGATTCAGAGTTACGTATAGACAAGACACCTGTTCCCTTGTTTATCATAACATGAAGAATTTAACATGTTTTTTGCATTGCATTATGTCACTGTGCGTATATCTTCGGTGCTGGAACCCAGCTGACTGTCCTTGGTAAGTGCCTTGGAATAAAACTTTTTGTTCATATATTTTTAAATCTATCTTTCTGTGTCTTTAGGTTCAACCAGGTAAGATACTTTTGTTGTTACACTTGCAAACATGTTTACTTCATGGCAAGCAAATCTGGCTGTGTCTTCTCTTACCTGATGTTAGCATGTTTTCATTTTTTAAATAATTCTAGATTTCGTCTTGCTTTGACAACCTAATATTATATTGTTTAAATAGCTCATCTAAACCATATGTAATTGAATTGAATATGTGTGAATATTAGCAATGTGAAGGCTTCATGAGAAATATAATTCATACAACCATACCTTTTAAAAGTGTGTTAGAAACACAATGAATTATTAAATAATTAATATGACCACATTCTTTTTACATTGCAAGTGCTTTTCTAGACATTTAGCCAAAATGTGTTACATGTAGCATCTGTGTATAACTTCCCCTATTATGATATCCCCTAGAGTGGAACAACGCAGGTATTTTATGTTAGCCGCTTTGTGATATGTTCATATCTCTCCTTATTCTTTGAGATTTGTGTTTCTCATTATCTGTACTGTTAAAGAATGTATATGTGTGTGGAGCTTTGCTCCTAAAACCAGTCATTCTTAGTTAGATTATACTTTCTTTTAAAATAACAGTTATTACTTAAATGCAACATCATTTCAAATAATGATAATGATAAATAATTATACAATGATGAGCATTAGTTTCGTGATACATTTGATAGCAATAACTACATTAATTACATTAATTGGTAACCTGATCCACATCTTATTAGTGTAAATATAAAGGTAAAGGTAACACTGCATAAAATATGAAAACAAACTGTACATTTACTATATATTTAGTATTTTGTAAAATTTTACTGCATAAATAAAATGTATACTTTAGATGTCATTGGGTAATCGAAGTTACCCTATACTACTTTCTATGACCATACTTAATACATGCATGATATAATATATACCTTACAGTAGATCTTGCATATAAATCAATGTTTGTCTGCACAAAAGAGAAAGATAAAACATGCAGAAGACAGTTTTTTTCAAAGAAGGAAAGTTTAAAAAAAAAATGTTGTGGGGTGTTTGCTAAAGTTAAAAAAATATAATTGAATTGATTAGTTTAAAGATTAACAAGGTTTTGTTAAATGACAAAAAAAGGCTAATAGTTAATGTTTCCTCTTAATTGATCTTAATGAAACTTTATTAACTCATTTATGAAAAATACATTACACTGGGTATAAATTGATGAGTTCATGAAATGGAGGAAATTGATGTCCATGCCACATAAAAAGCAATAAGGTACTGGTTTTCATATAGTGTTAATGAGCTAATTATTTGTGTGACAGTTCAGATTGGAGGGAAGTGCTACCTATTAGTAATTTAATAATGAGTTTAACATATGTTATTAAAGTCACGATGACACCTTAAAGTAATGTTGGAAACATGAGATATTTTAGAACAATAGTGTGTGCTCATGGACAAAGTTAATTGGTACCACCAACTGTCAGATCATCTTGGTAGCACTCCTCGATGGTTTTTATACTCAAATAGTCAGATATTTCTTACGAAAACTACTATATTTGATTTACTTTTTCTGAACCATATAGTGTGCACTTTTGATATGACACAGTTAATTGTGTACTTTGTAAATTGCTTTAGTATATGTGTTTAAAAGGTTAAGTCTTCGTATACAATTGTAAAAATATGAAAATGTAAATTTATTTGATTTTCTCCATTTTATATCCTATCAGGAGGTGAGGTGAAAGCACCCATGGTATCAATCTTCCCTCCCTCTGAGGAGGAAATAGCCACCAACAAGGCCACTACTGTCTGCACCATGACTGGTTTCACCCCTAGGACAGTGTCTGTGAAGTGGTTGCTAGATGGCATTGAGAAGGACGGAGACACCTCATTGGTCAGCAAGCAGAATGATAACACGTTTATGGGAAGCAGTTACTTCAGCATGCCGTCTTCAGATTGGGAAAAACTGCAAAATATTGCATGTAAAGTGACACATCAGGGAAAGGACATCATCCAAACTCTGAAGAGATCTGAGTGTATTAATTCCTGAATGTAATATTCCTCTTATTTTTACCCATTGTTACAGGGACGAGAATACATTCACTTCATTAATGTCATATTATGGAGTTAGTGCTTGATCTACATCCAGTTCCTGTATTCATGTTTCAATACTCATCTTTCTTGTCCTTTGTTCATGGCTTCTCTCTTACCTCCTCCATGATGTGTTATTGACACTTCAAAATAATGTTTCCTTCTTTCTATTTTTTTCTCCCCCATTTAACACTTCTCTTCTATAGTTGTCCTTCTTTGAGTTGTGCAGGAGCTGCATAATGATTTTTTCCTGATATTACTTTGTCTGTATAGATCATCCTATTAAATGCAATAAACAAATTTTATCATTATTACATCTCAGCCATTTTTTCCAAAGTCTGTTTGATACTTAAAAAGGTGCCCTTCAAATGAAGGCCAGTTCCTCATGATAAGTCTAAGAGTGAGAGTGTCTTCGTATTAATCAAACAGACTACAGATAAAAATGATAATAGAAAGCAAATCTAGTCAATTAGAAGTGGCAGTGATGTATCAAACCGCTGCAATTTACCATAATACAGATACAGGGGCTTGCTGAGCTTACCTTATAAATTTTCTTCAACAAACCGCAAATAAAATCACCTAATATAAAAAGAAAATCACCATTCTGCAAAAGAAAAGAAATAAAATAATGTATAAAACTGAACATTATTAAACTTATCTTACAAATGATGATGTAGGAATGGATCACAGTATACTTTAAGTCAACCTAAACAGTGATACAGTAAATTAATTGGCAGTGAGTTTTGGGTCATGCACATTACCAACCGGAGAATCAGACAGGTATATATCACTCTGCCATACAACCAGCCTCACAGTCCTTTGCCACATGAGTAATTATTAGCTAGATCCCAATAAATGAAACAAAGTATTGGACAATGTGCAGAAAGACCATGTGGACATGACATATATATGAAATAACGCATCATTTTCAGAGGATGTATTTAAGAACCATAGATGTGTCTTTATGTCTCTTTATAAAAAGTATTTGTGTGAAAATACATTTTTTATGTCATTCCTACACACGCATGCACACACACACACACACAATGTCTGTGATAAGTACAAGTGACATTTAGCTTGTAGCTCAGTGATGTTGAAGAAGTCTAGAGATCAATCCTGGTTGGTTCTAGCATCAGCAATCCCTGAGCTCAGCATTCAACAAAATATGGTACAGGACACAGAAGCAAAGCTGACTGATAACATTAAAGAAAGTTTAGGATTGGGGATCAGAAAAATGAAATAACTTCACACTTCTTCACCTATAATTGATGGAGAGATGAGATGCCACTACGCTTTTAGAAAATATCCCAAAACAACCCATGTTTTCTCACTTACTGGTTTATTTTCACTTCTGGACTTTCAGCTTTATGTAACAATATTGTGTAACTGCAACTTCAAGGAAAGCAATCTCCAAGTATCTAAGCTTCTGGTGCACACAAGCTTCTCCAAGAACAATACATATGATTGACAATTTAGTAAAGTGAAGATTGTTTGAATACCGTCCTATCAAACACATTGATACTCCAATCAAGAAACGGGAAAGCATCACATTAAGCGTGATGGTCGAATAGAATTAATCAATAAGACAATAACAAAAGGCAAATGTTATAAGGATCCTCAGAATATTGTGACTACAACAGAATATGGTAACTACAGCTATGTGTTATGGTTGTTGTTTCCAGGCCAGAAGACCCAGTAGTTTTTGTACAGTTCTGTATCACTGTGGTGGATTTTCGGTGCAGGCACCAATCTCAACGTCCT
Source organism: Pelobates cultripes (assembly GCA_933207985.1). Lineage (NCBI taxonomy): Eukaryota > Metazoa > Chordata > Amphibia > Anura > Pelobatidae > Pelobates > Pelobates cultripes. The sequence goes on from OW240916.1 coordinate 199,930,836, forward strand.
CTGTAAGTAACCTCTTTTAAGACATATACATTTTTGTTGTAGATAATATATTCTCTCATTTGGAATTATGCTCCTTATCATATGAATTTTAATATTAATTTTTGTTTACCAAATTATTTTTATTACTATAATTTACTACTCTACACTAGACCAGATTTGTATCCCTAATGTATTGTACTGATCTGCCTAATATAATAATTCTAGTATTTTTAATGTTATCACATTATACATCAGTGATTACTTATGCTCTTGTAAGAATTTAGTTTATGATACTTTTTCAATGAACCCTTTGCGCTTAATTATGATTGTGCAAGTCCAGTTTTAAAAAATTATTGTAATCTCACCATTCTATAGTGTTTATATTTATTGGAAGCTATTTCAAATTTACTGTCATCCAAGGTAAAGAAATATAGAACAAAGTTTATTGTCACAGTCACAACTGATAAAGAATTACCTTTTCTACTTTTTATAAATTGCAGAAATATCTTTCACATAAATTTGCAGAATATATACAAAATAAATATGCACACAAAGACATTATCTAAGCATGCAGCTACTTATGTTTTTCCACTTAGACATCCTTCATGTGTCTCTAACTAGGAATCACCTTATCAGGAGCACCCAGTTCTTCATGCAGGGAAAAAAATTATTTTAGTCTCACACTATGTAGATTTTTGCCGAGATCCAAAGGTAAAAAAGTATTCAAGTGTAGGCACTCATTTTATGAATAATAAGTATTTAAGTCATCCTGCAGTCAATAGATTTAGCAGCAAAATATTCAAAGTGCATAAAAGTGTTACTTTGTCTAAACATGTCACTGTAAGTAATTGCCATGCAAAATGATAGTGATACATGTTTATTATGAGGATTATCAATTATTTTAAAAATAGATCCAATCTGACGTATATACTACATAAGGATTGTTTTGGCAGGAAAGCCAGATAATGAAAATACCCAGATTAATTCTTATAAAATAAATGAATAAATAAAAATACAAAAGTCTGAGGTTTCTCGTGCTCTAGTTTAATAAAATATAATTGTATGTCTGCAGTAGTTTGACTACCTGTCTGCAAACCAGCTGTGCATGTCTATATCTGTGTATTTGTGTTAGAAAGAATACATTTAGCCTATCTTTGGTGTTGATGAATATTATTCTTAAATTTCTTCTTTTATATAGTGAAGACTTTTTTATATAATTATATATTTTGTAACTGTTTATTTATATCTTTATATATTTTTACATGCAGTTTAATAAATGTCTCTGGAGAACTCAAGCACCAAATATTTTACATTTGCTATGTGTTAAGATCATTTTATTACATACAATCCTAATTCATAGTATGTGTATGAAACAGAAAGTCATGAAATCAATGTAAAATTAATACTTGTTCTATTTTTCTCCTTTTATATCCTATCAGGAGGTGAGGTGAAAGCACCCGTGGTATCAATCTTCCCTCCCTCTGAGGAGGAAATAGCCACCAACAAGGCCACTACTGTCTGCACCATGACTGGTTTCACCCCTAGGACAGTGTCTGTGAAGTGGTTGCTAGATGGCATTGAGAAGGACGGAGACACCTCATTGGCCAGCAAACAGAATGATAACACGTATATGGGAAGCAGTTACTTCAGCATGCCGTCTTCAGATTGGGAAAAACTGCAAAATATTGCATGTAAAGTGACACATCAAGGAAAGGACATCATCCAAACCCTGAAGAGATCTGAGTGTATTAATTCCTGAATGTAATATTCCTCTCAGTGGTTTTAATTCCCTTTTTTACCCATTGTTACAGGAACGAGAATACATTCACTTTCTTAATGTCATGTTACGGGGTTAGTGCTTATTCTACATCCAGTTCCTGTGTTTATGTTTCTATACTTATCTTTCTTGTCCTTTTTTAATTTTTTTCTGATATTACTTTGTCTGTATAGATCATCCTATTAAATGCAATAAACAAATGTTATCATTATGACATCTCAGTCATTTTTTCCAAAGTCTGTTTGATACTTTAAAAGGTGCCCTTCAAATGAAGGCCAGTTCCTCATGGTAAGTCTAAGAGTGGCTTCCTATTAGTCAAACAGACTATAGATAAAATTGATAATAGAAAGAAAATCTAGCCAATTAGAAGTGGTAGTGATGTATCAAACTGCTGCAATCTACCATAACACAGACACAGGGGCTCGCTGGGTTTACCTAATACATATTCTTTATTAAACAGCAAATAAAATCGCCTAATATATAATATAAATAACCTTTCTACATGTAAAAGAAATAGAATAGTGTATAACACTGAACATTATTAAACTTGTCTTACACATGATGATGTAGGAATGAACAAGAAATACTGTAAGTTAACCTATGTGCACATAAACATTAAGTTTGGAAGAAGCAATGGTTTCTATTCCTAAAGGCACTGTATTTTCCCAAAATAAGAGTTGGATAATTCTGAAATAATGGCAACCCTGCATGGTATTTTTTTTCCCATTAGAGTAAACATGGATACAGTAAGTTAATCGTTGGCAGTGAGTTGTAGGCCATGCACATTAGCAAATGGATAATCAGACAGGTATACCCCATGCTGCATTACAACCAGCATCAAAGTCCTCTTCTACTCAAGTGATTAATAGCTAGATCCCAAATTTACAAAACAAAGTATTGGACAATGAGCCGAAAGACCATGCGGACATGACATATATATGAAAATAATAATCTTCTTCATAGTATGTATTAAAGAACCCTAGATTTATCTTTGGGTCTCTTCACAAAAAGTATCTGTGTGAAAATAGGTTCATTGTATGCCATTCCTACACACTCACAATGACTGTGGTAAGTACTAGTGACATTTAATATGTAACTCACTGATGTTGAAGAAGTCTGGAGATGAATCCTGGTTGTTTTTTTATATCCCCAAGCCCCGAGCCTAGCATCCAACACAATATGGCACAGGACACAGAAGAAAAGTTGGCTGATAACTTTAAAGTTAAAGAATGAAATAACCGCACTTCATCACCTATAAGTGATGGAGAGATGAGAGGCCATTATGTTTTTAGGAAATATCCAAAAACAGCCGCTGTTTGCTCCCATACTGGTTTTGGGTCAGTGCTGGACTTTTAGCTTTCTGTAACTATATTGTACATCATTAACAATGTGCAAACGCCACTTCAAGGAAAGTACTTTCCAGCTATCTAAGCTTTTGGTACACACAAGCTTTTTCCAGAATACATCAGACTGACAATTAAGTAAAGTGAAGATTTTTTGAATGTTGTCCTATCAAAAACATTGATACGCCAATCAAAAAAATGGAAATCATCACAATAAGCTACATACATGGTCGAATATAATTATTCAATAAGATACAATAAGAAAAGGCAGATGTTATAAGGATCCCCAGAATAAGATGAATACAACATAATATGGTAACAACTATGTCTTATTGTTGTTATATCCAGGCCAGAAGACCCAGTAGTTTTTGTACAGCTCTGTATCACTGTGGTTTATTTTCAGTGGAGGCACCCAACTTATTCCTGATATTACTTTGTCTGTATAGATCATCTTATTAAATGCAATAAACAAATTGTATCATTATTACATCTCAGTCATTTTCCCTTAATCCATTTCATACTTTAAAAGGTCCCCTTCAAATGAAGGTCAGTTCCTTGTGATAATTCTTAGAGTGAATGTGTCTTCCTATTAGTCAAAGGGACTATAGATTTCAAAAATTATAGAAAACAAAACTGCACAGTTAGAATTGATAGTGGTGTATCAAACCTTTTACCATAACACAGACATAGGAGCTCGCTGAGCTTAACTTATACATATTCTTCAATAAAGCACAAAGGGTGGGGTGGAGGAAGAGAGGGAGGGGGCCCATGGATCAGTTTCACACCGTGGCCCCATGAATTGTGTGTACACCACTGCTTGGAAGGTTTATATTTAATTTAAAAAGAAAGGTAAATCCTATACATTAACTCTGTACATGTGTGCACATACATTTTTCTCAAAGGTTTGCTATCTAAATGATGAAGATGAACTCAATAATGTTGAAAATTGACATTACATGTAATAGGATTCTGAAGGTGCAGGGATGTGTTCTAAAGTTTTTATCTCAGTTACTGGGTTCTGCAAGTGTTTCCATTTATATTCATGGCTCCTGTTTGTCACCAAAAGGGTTACGGGTATTCAGTTCTTAACACTCACACCTGTGTCGATTACTAGTAGCAGTTTGCTTGAGGTTCAGTGCAACCAAGAGTCTGAAGATGCAATATGGCCCTTAGAGCCAGCAATGTGTTATGTAGAAGACAACTCATGACATATAAGAGGATGGCTGCACTAGACCAATACATTAAGGTAACACCTAAATATTCTATACATAGAATTCTCATGGTTATCAATATTACATGGTGGCCATTAGGATAACCATCATTTTTTAACAAAGAGACGAGCTGTAATGAGTTTATCTTTCTAAACTCTTAATTAAGGTTAAACCATTTTTGCAATTATACTTTTTAGCATTATTTAGCTGGAAAAAAAGGGGAGGGGGGGGGGGGACCAGTAAAGCAAAACAGCTGAAATCCAAAGATTGAACAGATATACAGATCCCATTCTTAATTGAAATACATTCTATAGTAATAATAATGTAATCTAAATGACTTGAGACTTTAAATGAAAATGGTGTTCATATAATTGATTCACAGTTTGTATTTATGTGCTAATCTTTTCCATCGCAAGTTCATTGTATTAGTGGGTCATGTCGACTATATATGGTAATGTCATTGGGAGATAAGCTATGATGTGAAATAAATATTTTCTGCCATGTTCCATTAGTTCTATCCCAATTCTGGTGAATATAGTAAATACATATGTTCAAATACTAAAGAATAATAAAAGTATTTTATTATACAAAATATCACTGCTAGTCCAAGAGAAATATTGTCATATAGACTACCATAAGAAACATTTCCCCCCTCCCAATTTTTTTTTTTTTTTTAGTTAATGTAAGTTGGTGTCAATCATTAATTCAGGTTAGATGATTTGGTATTTTTTGTACAGCTCTAAATCACTGTGGTAATATCATAGAAGAGGAAGACAAGACTTCATCTATCTTAGAACCTTAGAATCCCTTGATGCTCTGTTATCCATCTCCATTGTGTTTTATATATTAAAGTTTTTCCCTATAATATTATTTAATACAATAATTTAAGATGTAACATTTCTAAGTGCCCAGGCATTCTCAAGCCTGCAGTGCTAATTCTATCAGTTAAATGTGATACGTATTTGATTTGATTACAACAGGCAAACAATATTTGGAAAAGTATTTACATCTGATCTATATAAATTGTAAATTATTCTCCAACTAATCTTCCTTTTATTCTGTAATGTCAGTATTTTACCATCATAATTACTGATTTCATCAGTGGTGGTTTTAAATGTCTACTGAAAATTAACACACATTGTTGCATTATATTCACAATAAACACTACATACAGAACATACATTGTAATCTGAGTTTTGGACTCTTCACATTAATCAGTTACACAGCTATTAATGACTACTGTATATGAATAATTGCATCGAGACATTATTTTTACTTCCAAGCTGTCTTACATAGTTTTTTTTATTACAGTAATACAACCATTCACTCGTCTGTTTGTGTTGTTGATCCGAACTAAGCTAAGAAATCCAATTTGAAGTTATGTTGGGAAAGTTAATGATAATTTTATAAATATTTTATTTTTAAATAAAATAAAGTTGGTTCAGAAAGTCATATGTTTATTCCATAATATGATAGTCCCTCTCTTTGCATTGGCTTGTGGATTCTAACGTGTTGTGTTTTAATTGTTTCTATCTGTTAGAACATTCTTATTATTGATAAAAACTTGGATTTCTATGGAAATAAGAGTCACCTGATACATTTACTCTTCCTGTTGGTTCCCACCTTTTCTGAAAATCATGTCCGTTTGTCTTTTTTTCTCCATGGTATTCCTCGAAAACCACACCTTTAATAAATAGGTTTCTCTTTTTTGTATCATAGCTGAAAATGCTGCTTAAACACCAGTGTACAATCACTTGCAAAGTTACAATAGATTGGATACTGTTTATTTTGATTTTATTAAGTCTTTTATTCATTGCCTCTTACATATTATATAATCGTACACTTCTAGGGATTATTACCACTCTATTTTGTTTGCCTCTGTTTTAAAGGATAGAACATGCAATAAGTGAAATCTGCTGACTCCTGTTTGATAGCTGAAACATGACTGGTTTAGTAAAAAAACGTTATGATATATATATATTCCGTTTTTTCCCAAGGAGGATGACATCTTCATCCCCATATCTTTCACTTTGAGTTTTATCTCAGATGCGTCTCACAGAATGTAACACATCTGGCTAAGAACATTGTGCAGGTATCAACAATATTTCTTTATTTAATCCATGAATCCGTGGTGAGCAGAAAAATCATTTATGGATTTATCATCTAAACTATGCCAATTTAGTATTCTGTCCTTCTGAATGTAGATGGTATCATTAGGAAGATGCAAAGTTCTTCCCTTGCACCTTATGATCCCACAAGATCTCCATAAAAGTAGATACAGTATATATCACGTGTAGATAACCTTTTGCACTCGAAATGTTGTGGACTACATCTCCTATAATGATCTTACAGCCATAAAGCTGGCAAAGCACCAGGAGAGTTGTTGTCCACAACATCTGGAGTGCCAAATGTTAAAACAGAGGACATGAACGCAAGAAACAGAACATAGTGATTATTAGTTACATGTTGAACTCAATTCAACATTTAGAGATGGTGGTAAAACAATCTAGTTAAAAACACAGAGGTGCACAGGATATGGCAATGTTTGATATCTACAGAACATAGTTAATGTTTACGTCATGTTCTGCTCCATGCTTTAAAGCACTGGCTCTACCCAACGATAACTTGTAAACCACACGTACTGTTATGCAGGGTTACTGATCTGAACATCTGAACAGCTGTTGGGGCACAGCATGGATGATTTTGCAGAGATGAACTGTTAGGCTGTTTGAAACTACTACATATTAACATAATGTGGAAGCAAGGGCAACATTATTGGAAATATAGAAAAAGCTAATCAGTGACAAGTTATGTTATACTTCTGAATTTCTGGCAAATTTAGTCGTTAGAATCTGTGGAAATTGAGTTGATTGCTCCATTAAATATATGGTATCTCTCCAAAACAAACCAATGATTATTCATTAACCAATCATTTATATTGAACTGAAAACCGAATTCTGAAATTTAGGCAATATTAGCTAATTTGTAAAAAAGTGCCACCTTGGCTATATTTATACATTTGTATTTTTAATCTACTAATGCCCTTGGCTGTAACTGTTTTTAAACTCAGACAAATATTGCATATAATGCCTCAATAAAAGAAGGTCAATACAAAGTGGGTACGTATAGGGTTGCCTTAAATTTAAAATCTCAAAGCAACAGTACTGATCTGCAAAGGGTTGGGCAGTCAGTGCAGGCACTGATCCCAGCAAACCCCCAGTGGACTTTTAAAAGTAAGAAAAGGGAGGCTGTGCAGACTTCAGTGTAAAAAAAATAAAAAAAATAAAAATATATATATATATATATATATATAGAGAGAGAGAGAGAGAGAGAGAGAGAGAGAGCTGGGTGCCAAAGTACATTGACGCCCATGGTGCCATGTAACCTAGGTATGCCTCTGATGCCCGGCTACAATTATTACTAGTTCCATTTTACAGTTACAGCTTATCCTAGGAAAAATGATTTGTTAAAGATGCAGCATAAGCTGTTGTTCTAACTTACAGCTGGCTGAAATGTGTGGCCAAACAATACACACTAGTTTCCAACCTCCAGGCCATATTTTCCTGTATATTGCTAATAATGCTCACCTCCTAAAGAGAGCATTCATGTCTTAGCATTCACCTATGATTAACTCAAACATAAGCAACTAACCTACGCATGCGCACTTCACTCGCTATTGACTGAGTATGCTGATCACAGGAAAGTCATAGTCTTTGTATTCATATACCTGACCAAATGTTTGTTCAAGTGATAGTTTGTACATATGTCTTATTTATTAATACCGTGTTTCTCATATCATTTAATAAATGGTTAATATGTGTGTGTTAATATATGTACCATACATGCCTATGTATTGCCCTTGACTTTTTACACATATTTGATGATGATGGCATGTATTTCTAAATATATACAGTATGTATGTATGTATACACTGCTTTGATGTGCTTTGATGCTTTAATATGAAATAAATGTATTTTTCGTACAAAATGCATATAGAGTTTGAGCTTGTTAACATGTCTATTTCTCTTTAAAGCTAGCTCAGGCATACGTACCATCTCAGGTGGTAAGATCTGCAGAGCTATTCACTAATGTGGGAATTGTTGGGAATTCAAAGTGATTTCGAAGTGAATTTCAAATTTAAGGCCAACTTTGCTGCATAACATGAAACATGACTTTAATTGCCTATTATAAGATCATAAATAAGTCGAATAGAATTGGCCCCAGTACAGAATCATGAGGAACATCACTTACCAATAATGTCAACTCTTTGGACTCTATCTTTATGTCAATGTTCTAAAATAATCTTCATGTCTATGATTTATGCTGCTACATATTAAAAGGTTTAGAGATGAACTATTGCAGTTCAGACACTTAAAGTACAGAATAGAAGTGTATTATTATAGTTATTCAATTGTTGAGAATTCATAGTGAATTCAAAGTGAAATCCTAAATATAGGGCCAAAATAGCCAAACTAGAAGAAAAAACGACTTTAGGAATTTTTCCAGTAAGGGTTTTGTTGTTTTTTAAAATTTGCAATAAGCTTTGAATTCACTTACAAAATTCCCTACAATTTTCACATAAGTGAATAAACTTGTCAGTTTTAAATTCAAGAGTGTGGTTCAAATGGAAGTTCTGGACATAGGAAGAAATTGGCAAGTATACATGGACTTGTCAGTTTATATTAACCATTCTTAATTCTATCAATATTCAACAATATCTTGAAGCAGTGAATGGGTTTATTCTATAAAACATACATGGCACAGTGTGAGCAATGATGGGTGCCCAAGAGAAACTGTGCGTAATGCTAAACTGATGTAAATGTGCAGGTGCGATGTATCTATCATCATGCAGGTGCGAGCTCTGAGTTTCATTGCTGTGACGTGGCGGTCTCTTCGCTGTCCTGCTTCAACAGAATTTCTCAGTTTAGCTATACATGGAAATTCCGTTTGTTTCGTTACTGAAAACGCCCTTTTTACCCCTGATTCTTCGCACTGAAACGCAGATGGAGTAGCTAGGATTATTCAGACAGTGCAAATTGTCATGATGGCTGATTGAATTTAACCCTTACTGTTTCAACTGATCTAGCATTCTGAGTTTTGTTTTACATCATTTTATCTACCTAGTGAGACTGTTACTCAAGTGTCACCATCAAAATTATTTGCTAGACTGTAATGGCATTCATTATATCATAAATTGTCTTTTCCACAGTCTAACCTTTTGCAGAATTACCACTTTAAAAATAAGTCTAACAAACTTTTTTGTGACACAAGATTCTAAGGCGCAAACATCATGCTGGAACTGTTTTATAAAGTGAACAAAACTATAGGTTTAAATACAGAGGTCATCTTATTAATTTCTCATTGCTAACTTTAATTTTCTTTAAAATTAAAATGCACCCATAACTATTAACAACATTTTAATGTAGGCCTGATAAAAAGAAAAAAGTTATCACGTACAAAAACAATTCTGCTGAAACTTCTAGCTACCAATCATCTTTTTGATGGTTTATTCAATTAATTTGAACCTCAAAAAATTATCTGCCAATCAACTTCCAATCTTTTTCTTGTCAAGAGACATGAAGCAATAATTTAACTATATGGAATTTAGGAACACAAAACATTAGTTGAAATGTAGTTTGCAGTTTACAATTATAAAATATATGACATGCTTTAAATTGCCCACGTATTCTATCACCTGGGTGTATATTAGACTTGTGCACAAATCTGTTTCAGCTGGTACAAATGCCTCAAATTCTTTTTAATCTACACCCAAATTTATCAATCTGTCTGGGATTGAATACAACTCCACAAGTAAATTGCATACGGATCGATTCCTTCCGATGTAAATGAAAATAAAAATGACTCATTCACACCAGCTGAAATGCATTTTTGCACAAGTCTAGCGCAAATAATATTGATCTATGAGATCTGTGGTTCTCATTAAGATGCTTATAATATGCTTCCTGGACTTGTATCCCTGGTGAAATTGTGCAATTGAGTTTATACGGCCTATGGTGCCTTTTGGTGCCATGTCATAATCGACCTTGAAACGTTCGTGGTTATTCACTGAAGTGAGAATTCAAGAGAATTTTAAATTAATTTAACATTTATGGCCAGAATAGCCAATGGACATAACAAAACTTCAATATCATCCAATTTATGTTAAAAGAGGTGCTCAATTTAGTGATAAATCCTGATTTGTGTGTGCGTGTCCACAAATCATTCTCAGTACAAATGTTTGTAAATGCAGATTGCATGGCTAAGTGCTTGATTTTATACACCTGTGATAATGGGTCCAATTCAAACACCTTAATTCTAAATTTAAGAGGTGTATCCCAATACATTTGCCCATATAGCATACATGTAATTTTGTAACAATCTTATAGCATTGTTTGTAATCTCTTGATAATGCTGAAAATCTAATTACAAACTTCCTGAATAAACATTGTAATAGCTTTAAAAGCCAAATAGAAACTTGCACACTATCCCAAATCCCTGTGCACATTTAAATAACTATCGTTTTTTTCTATCAGTCCAATGGCCATTCACGTGTAAGCTCACTTGCCACACCAAGGCAAAACCTCTTAGGTCCGTCCTATGCTAACAATTCACCTGGCTGCTTTCAGCTAAAAGGTACAATCTCTAATTAGATAGAGAGGGGTATTTTTTATAAACCCCTACATAAGTATTAACCCTCAATAGGGAACACATAGAGTGGGTGGCAGCACTGTGACATAGCTGTGTGATAAAAAAATAAACTAACAAACACACAAACACACACAATTGTGTTTGTTTTTATTTTAATCACTTTGTCCATCTACAATGAATCAGCACACTAGCAGTAACCAAGATTAACCATAAGGTGACTTTAGGTAGTTGTCTAGGGCCAAAGAGTTAGACTGGGGCCACGGAACCACGAATTAACTTGTCCTAAAGCGAATGTAGGTAATGTCAGTAAAACATAACATTTATTAAATACATGCTAAAAAGAATAACTAAATACTAAATAAACCAAAATATACCAAAGAAAGGGGAAAGAAAATTATAAAGTTAAAAGAGGTCGCTCAAACAGTATAATGCCAAACATGGAGGTATAAAGAGTATATAAATAGTGACAATATTATCACAATCATATACATATTATGAAAGACCAGTAGATATAATAGATAAAACCTGTCTAGGGAGCCATATAATGTAGCAACAGTGTATCCCAAAGTTCACATACGCCCTTTTGGAGAGTGTGTAGCTGGTAAATCAGTAGTGCAGACACAGTTGCAACAATCACTTCACTAAGCCAGAGCAAGAAGCATAAAGACTGAAAGGAAAAACAAGGGAGATATTACCTAAACATGCACATTTGGTCATGTGATAAAATTATACATATAATGTCTATATTTAAACCCCAATTGATATACAAGTCTGAACGGAATGCCTGGGATGACAGAAATATGAAAACCAACATATATCATCTTAAATTACTACATAAAAATCCTGGACGCAATTTTCCAACTTCACTAGCTATCCTGAACCTTTAGGAGCAATATTTTGATATGCAAGACTTTTTGGTCCATCTTGTAAGTGCAATATAAATAAAAGGTGTTCAGCCTGACACTATTGGATGCCCCCGAGGAAGTCCTGTTTAAGGACGAAACGCGTAGGGCCTGGAGACCCATACAGTGACTTTATTACTGCACTTTATTTTACTTTGATTTTGATTTATTGTGTTTATTACTTTTGAGGGTTTTAATTTTATTTTATACCATTGGATCATCTGCTGTCTTAATATTGTTCCTGTCCTGGAAGCAATTTTCCAACATAACCAGCTTTTCTGAACCTGAAGGAGCAATATTTTGATATGCAAGACATTTTGGTTCATCTTGTAAGTGCAATATAAATAAAATGTGATTTACTTCTTACTGTGGTACACTATGTATGTGTCTCTTCCTATCTTTTCCATGTTCTAAGAGGATAAGGGAGAAGGACAGAAGGCTTCATCTTTTAAAGATACCTTTACGTGCCTGCAATCAGTTTTAACTTTGTGAGTACAATATTATCACCAGCATTATATATAGCATCTTACAGTATTATACTATTACATTTTTTCCTTTTTAGATTGTAATTTTTATATATTTATATAGATGATAAAAGGAATCTTCTTACAATCATAATATTTAATTTAAAAAAAACTAATTAAAAAGGTAAAATCTATCTTGTATTTTTTTTCCATTTTTCTGGTGTATAACATTGTTATATATATTTTTTTGTATTGCTGGAAAGTATATTGTATCCTGAATACTGAGTGAGGGTTTATTTATTAAATATCACATTGTAGTGAATTCATCGCAATTCAGCATTTGTTAATAAATCCTCGGATGCATTTGTGTTTCTATTCATACATATATAATATTTAGGCTCAATTATTTATTTTGTAATTATAGCAATTAATTATGCATTTTTTTGTATGGACACATTTACAAAGTAGTAAATAGTAAATTCTATTATGACTGTTACGAAAATAAATGTAATAATTTTTATGGTATAGGATTAAAAGTAATCACAAAATGGAAATGCATAATACTTTTACAGCTTTAAAAGTATTTTTTTTTTTTTACCGAATCTACAGATGTTTCAATTCTGGTAAACCCCCAGATGCTAAAATTATCACCAAAGTTCTAACAAGCCAATCAAAAGCATCTAGAACCTGTAAAAACATTTTCAGAAAAGAGAACTGAAACTTAGTTCTAAGAAAAGAGATCGAGAATCTCGAGAAAGACACACCTGGTGTTAGTAACATTCAAATGAGTTTCAGAATAAATCACCCCTGGGAGTAATCAGCTGCAAGCTCTTTAATTAATTCACATATTAAATGGAAAATAGTAATATTATTATAACCAGGAAAATTATACATTGGTTTTATCCTACTGATTTATGTTAGCTAATAATCTAAGGTTAATAGAAAGGAAAATTGGAAGTTATTCAACCTGATCAACAGAACCTAGAACTTTGTGCCCTACTAATAATGGTGTGTAGTCCTCTATTTCCCAAATAAAAAAAGATAATAGTTAACTAAATCCCAAAAGTGATATATTGAATTGGAGTAAAAATAACCATGAAAGTTTAATGATCGCGATAGTGAAATCTGTGCCATCTAACATGGAAGTTACTTTGTAGACTCAATGGATGAACTCTAGAACAGAGGGTCTCAACCCACTATCAGCCCTGAAGATTCATTTAGTCCTGAGCTGCAATTCATCTGAATTTGGACCAAGGGGATAATAGTCAAAATTCACAAAATGTAGCCAGATCTCTAATCAAATAATATGCCAAACATGTTCGTTTTGGTGCAAGAGTTAGAATTCCAAATGTGTTGCGTCGCACCTGAGGCGTCAAAAAAATTAGATAATTAATGTGAAAAAAGGTGAGTGTGAAGTAGGAACAGTCTCTAAATGGTGATTTTATGCACAGATTAAGTGAAAAGTGAGCAATAGAGGGTATTTATATTTATATGCCTGTATATTAGATATAATAAATATATAAATACAGATTCTTTTATCACTCCTTATATTACTTCTATTGGTTACTTTTTCTCACTTGATCTGTGAACCAAATGGTGAGAAAATGTATAAATATAGCAATACACTGATTATATTATGTATATATTTGGCAGTACACTGATTGGCCCATTTGTTGCCCCTTTGGTTTGTCTGATTAATTTTGTCTAAACATTTTTGGAATTTGGACAAGCCATACTATCATATAGCCGTAATTCTGCAATCTCGAAAAAAGTTTCGTTTAAAAAAAAAAAGTGATCTGCCCAAAACTAACTTTTATGTCGTGTACCAGTCTACATGCCAAATGCATATGTCATTAATGTTGCGGTGGCATGACAAACTCTATGTCAAATAGTATTTGCTCTAAAAGTTTAGAACCAGAACATTACTGGACCTTAAAATGACCTTCTCATAATTCCTTCATTAAAGTGAAAAAGTAGTTAGCGATATACAGAAAATTATCTAAAACTAGCCAGTGTCAGGTTTCAGACATATACAAGAACAAACAAAAAAAAATAAGCCATGGTCAAGAAACTTGCTATCACTTTTCATTATGCGCTGGTAGTTTATTTCTACCAATTTCTGTTCATTCTCCTGTCTCCTTGGTTAGTTATCTGTGTCATGTGATTATGTTGGCTATTGATTCTCAATGTATGAGGAATATCCTCCATATTCTACTTTGTTTATTTAATTTGGTTACTACCTATATGGGATTTAGAGTTTTTGGCATTTAGGTTCATGAATAAAGAGCTAATAGCTTTAGTACTGAATATATTGGGGGTAATCTCACCTTAATTCTAGGTCTCATTTTACCACATGCGGAATGTTTTTTGGGGGGGTATTGAGAATTAGACACTATCTCACGGATTTACTTCCATAATTCTTGCGGAGGCTCCTAACAATTTATGCATCTTTTTGCTGCTTTCTGATCAACCGCTGTACTTTCCATTGATGTTGATCCTATTCATTTAGTAGTATGATATACAACCAACCTAATTTTCTAGTTGCAGAACTTTTCTTGGCTTTGCTCCTTATTATAATATACCAAATCATATTATGCAGTATGTAGGCTATTAGGTTTCCGGACAGCTGAGGTAGTCATCTATCAATTCTCATATTGTTTTGTTAATTTGAGTATCTTACTTATATCACTATAAACACTATAATATAAACAGATACAATACTATTATTATTACCAGTCCTATATATGTCCAGGATAGGTGTGAAAAATGTCAGTCAGGTGACATATAAGAAAACTTTAGCTAGACACAGCTAGATACCAACACAAACACACAAAACTAAGCCGTGCACTCAAACTCCCACTATGCCTGGGCAGCAGCAATGACTACAGTATACATCGGCAAGGGCGGATTTCTAATTAGGCCAGTTGTGGGTTACGGGGGCCATAATTCTGGTGAAAATGTTTCGTTTGGGTGCCCAATAACATCTGCAATTCTGTCCATTTATCACTGAGCTTGTTGTATGTAAGAAAGGAGTGTCCTGATTTGTGTTTGTCTTCCAGATCCCCAATTTTCTGTAATGTGTTTGGACATTTGAATCATGTAGCTGTTTCTGTTTTATACTATGCTTATAAGGATTCCTGTAAGCGAACATTTGTGAGCTTCCCAAATAACAGTAGGGAATTGTGACGGGGAATTATTTTTCTGAAAGTACTTGTCGATGGATTTTTGAATTTGGGAAACTATTTCACAGTAATTAAGGAGGAGATCATTGAGTTGCCATGGAAACTCTAGTGGGAAGGGAGGGAAGGGAAGAGAGATCTGCCCATACTATCTGAAACATATGTCTTATATACAAATGGTAAGTTAGCTGTAAACAGTATGGTCACACCCCGTAACTTTGATTCAATAAAACTGCAGAAGTATCCAGTAGGATATCTGTGGTTTCGGAGAGTAGGTTTCTAAAATAAGTCTCTTGAATAAAGATAGCATCAGTTCTATTATTATTATTATTATTATTATTATTATAATTATTATGG
This sequence comes from Pelobates cultripes, assembly GCA_933207985.1. NCBI lineage: Eukaryota > Metazoa > Chordata > Amphibia > Anura > Pelobatidae > Pelobates > Pelobates cultripes. Next base: position 199,946,696 of record OW240916.1, read on the forward strand.
TATTTATAGAGCGCCGTCAAATTCCGCAGCGCTTTACAATGGGTGGACGAACAGACATGTAGTTGTAACCAGACAAGTTGGACACACAGGAACCAGGGGGGTTGAGGGCCCTGCTCAATGAGCTTACATGCTAGAGGGAGTGGGGTAAAATGACACAAAAAGGTAAGGATAGTATTAGACTAGTGACAGTTGCAGAAGAGGAATCAGTCAGGAGCTATTAACAGTTTAATTGATACACTTTTATGAAGAAGTGGGTTTTTAACGATTTTTTGAAGGAGTGGAGACTGGGTGAGCATCTAACGGAGGAGGGAAGCGAGTTCCACAGGAACGGTGCAGCCCTCGAGAAATCTTGAAGGCGAGCATCAGAGGTGGGAGTATGGACAGAAGATAGACGTAAGTCTTCAGCAGAGCGTAAGGGCCTAGACGGGACATACTTGTGTATAAGGGAGGATAGATAGGTGGTAGCAGCATTATGTAGAGATTTAAACGCAAGAACCAGAATTTTAAATTGAGCTCTATATTTTATAGGAAGCCAATGTAGGGACTGACAGAAGGGTGAGGCATGATAGGTGCGGGCGGACAGGAAGATGAGCCTCGCCGCCGCTATCTGTGGAATTCTGCCAAGGTCAAAGATAATTCAGGAGTGTTTAAACCTCTGACATTAAGAGTTACAACATGACGAGTGGCCATAGTGTGGCAATAAATGAAGTATGAGTATCATAATCGTATATCAAAACTCTTGAGTATAATCACAAAAGAACACAAAGAAACAACAATGAACAATAAAAAATAAACTGTTTTCTTTTGTTCTCGCCATAATCATAAATCCTTAGATAGTATAAAAATACCATTGGTGTCTATCCCCGTATAGGAATATTGTCATCAGGGATATTGAGTTTTGACACCGCCATAGGTAAGGAAATTTGAGGGGGTGATGCTTAAGACATTTGTCACTGGAAATCTTGAGCTGTAGTAGAATGCAAATCCCATGGCAAATTAAAGTGTAAGAAGTATAGATCTAATAGTTTAAGGTCTGATCCACAGTTTCAGAGAAGGAGGATGACCATCCATAATAGACGAGTATATGTATCTGGCATATAGATATCATATAAAAGAGTAGTAGGATAATATTTCAATTCACAGTAAGGTGGAAACATTTAACTGGATGGTAAATCCTACATGCCTGTAGCCCCACCACCTGAATGGAGAAGTTCTGTTTTCTATACCTCATCGGGGATAATACCAGGCATGGACCATAATTATATATATTATGGCTGCACAGTAGATTTGGTTCAATATTTGTTTTCAGTAAAATGGATCATATGGAGCTCGTAATGTTTTCATGGTCAAAATAAAACTTTAGAGACTGGGTGGCGCATACCAATATAAATAGGTCCCTTTAACAGATAAAACACAATAGAAAAATCTATAAAAGCTCATTAGAAGAAGAACAAAAATAAACTAATATGTGTTCTGGTTACTACTTTAGTAGGTGAATGGATTAGTTTGGTTGTCGTGGGGAGTACAAATCTATGATTGGTGTATCAGGTAAGAAATTGATGTATCTTGAGGAATGGTTTCACACCATGGAATGATGGAGATTAAGTTTTTGGACCAATTGTGGATAACAATTAGGGCAAATAGAAAGCCCCAGTAATATTTTAAGTTACGCTTAGGGAGATGTTCAGTAATAGGTCTTAAAGCCTTCTGGCCTGAAAGGTTAGCCAGAAAAGGTTGGTGAAATCTAGGATGGGATTGTCATGAAAAAGTAAGGGGGAGCAAAATCTCCTCTTTAAGGGAGTAATTGTGCAGCCTGCAAATAATATCCCTGGAAGATTCATTGGGGGGACATCTAGGCCTCAAGGACCTATGTGCTCTTCAAGATTGACTGGAGTATCCATGAACGTACCCAGGAATAAATTGAACAGCTCTGCCAAGACCTCAGGGAGAGATTATGCATCCTACTCCTGTAGGCCACAGATTGGTCATTTATTGCACTGACCGCAGTTAGCTTGGAAGTATATTGATATTAATTGAGATGCTATGTCATGGGCCAAGGTTTTTTAGTTTATTTATTTATTTTTATTTGTTATTTAGCACACCTACACTTAGTGCACTTTAGGAGCTAATGTTATATCTTTTCTGTGTATATTGGCACTTTTTAGGTACCTTTGTGGCATAACAAAGATTGATTAACTTTTAACCTTATTCTGTTAAACCATCCAGACATTTTTGTCTGGTATGTGTTTTCCTTTGTTTTTCGTTCTAGTACTTAGTCATAGATAACTGTGGGTTATCCCCAATTTCCTGTTTAAGGCTCAAATTACCTTCAAACTGCACTTTCAGTACATGTTTGGTTCTATCATGTTGCCTAGTAATTACCTCAGATCTGCACACTGAAAGCTCAAAGATCCCTCTGAAATCAGTGGGATAAAAGGAAAACACCCATTTTCTACTGAGGCCTGCGCTATGTTTGGGTCCACATGGTCTGCGTAGCAGTCAGTCGTGTTCCTGAAATACTTTGTCAAGGAACCCACTTTTCCTGAAGCTTTCTTGCCTGAAACATTCTGAGAACTGTTTTTTTTTCTGATTACCCATTGTATTATGTCCAGCTATAGTTCTCTGTCCTTGTGTTCTGTTTGTATTATCTTGATGATTTAAAGTTAATGCTAATCAAAGTGTTTTCTCTTTTTAGGAGTCAAGAGAAAAGGAAAGAGGGAGATTCACTAAACAAGCAAATAAGTAAAAAAAAATTATATTCCAAAAAATCTAATTTTGCAAGGTGAGTAAATAAAATTCCTTGGTGAAAAACTGGTTTGGTAACTCGTAATCCTTCCAAAGGGTTAGTTTAAAGAACTTTATCAAAAAGTTTGTTCCAGGATGAATAACATAAGTTCAAATGGTTAAACAATGCAGGTTAAGGGAAAAAGCAGAAAACAAAGTCCGTGATTCAGTCCAAGTTTGTTAACTTGAGATCAGATGTAGCTTGAAGAAGCAGGCAGAAGGTAAAATATGTGATAAAGGCTGAGGTTGTTAACTTGAGATCTAGTACAACTAAAGGAAGCAGGCGAAAGGTAAAGTCTATGATACAGGAAGAGATTTTTAACTTGAGATCCAATATAAATTTCACAAGCAAGCAAAAGATAAAATCTTTAATCCAGTCCAAGGTCGGATATTTTGGAGTGGAGTCAGAGGTCTTCTCTTTATTTAGGTTATAGTAGAAAGAGTACTGGTTGAAGATACGTCGGATGAGGACACTAGACATAATGGAATGAAAAGCATTGCGTTAACACATTATCAGCTCGTGGAAGTGTTATGGGCAAATGCAAATATTACAAGTTTTAAACTGTGTACTTTGTCTTTAAGAGCGATTGCAAACTGACAAGGTGTTAGAAATGGAACGTATTGTATATCATACATGTTTCTTTGAGCAATAACCTCTTGCCTACTTTTAGTGCATAATATGTTTACACCAATTTATCTTAGCTTAATACAAAAACAAGTAATGCATAACATCTTCAAGGTTATGCTACATTATCCTGACTTATGCCATTTTGTCCTAAGTCAGGGAATTTCCCATTACGTGTGCAAGATGTCTAGGTCATGACAAATAAACAATAGATAATATTGGATTCTTCAAGGTGAAACAGGAAGTACCTTTCATGTGTCGAACAGCATTGATTTGTACCACATATTGTGATTTCTAATAATTGGATGTGCTTTTTTGTCTATATTTTATGATCGATAAGATGTTCAGACTTTAAGACGCCATCTTGTCCTAAGTCAGAGAATTTCCCATGACGTGTACACCCTTACATTTTAGTTATGGCCTTGTATCTTCGCCAAGTTAAAGGAGGTCCTAAATTAATTAAAAGTAAAGGAACTTTTACTATTTCATATATGTACTACGGTAACCCTAAAATGAAAAAGGTATAAATAACCTTTTAAATGTTAACGAAAAGAGAGGAGAGATTTGGAGACAGAGACACTGCTCCATATTAAAATGCATATTAAATGCATATTAAAATACCTGAGAGATGTTGACATGTTCAAGACGGTATGTTATTCTATTTTAATGATATTGCAAGCATATAGTTTAATCTTATAAATGCTGCTGTACATTATTGTAATGGATTTTATATATAATATATTTTATATATAATAAATAGTGATGTCCCGAACGGTTCGCCGAACGGTTCGCGAACGGTTCGCCACGAACGGTTCGCGAACGGTTCGCCACGAACGGTTCGCGAACGGTTCGCCACGAACGGTTTGCGAACGGTTCGCCATGGACTCATCATTGAGTAAACTTTGACCCTGTACCTCACAGTCAGCAGACACATTCCAGCCAATCAGCAGCAGACCTTCCCTCCCAGACCCTCCCACCTCCTGGACAGCTCACTAAGAATGCAGCTTCAAAATGGATGCTGTCCAGGAGGTGGGAGGGTCTGGGAGGGAGGGTCTGCTGCTGATTGGCTGGAATGTGTCTGCTGACTGTGAGGTACAGGGTCAAAGTTTACTCAATGATGAGTCCGTGGTGAACTGTTTGCGAACCGTTCGGCGAACCGTTCGGGACATCACTAATAATAAAACATCTAAAAAGACAAATCTTTATTGCTTCCAAGACAATCCTTATTTTATATTGTATTCTCAATTATGTATTTATTTTAGATAGAGGATCTCTTACTAACTATATAATATTATAGCTAAGATATATGTATGGTTAGCCCTGCTAAGTTCTATGCTTTAAGACATTATAATGGTAAATAAGAGAACCGGCTGTGGTTAAAATGGCACTGATGGGGCATTCTTTTATTCAATTTGTTAATATTTATTCAAAAATTAATAAAAGGAATTGAACATTTTAGTTATGAAGAAAGGTTAACAAATTAAAATCTCTTTAGTTTAGAAAAATGGAACCTCAGAGGGTACATTATAGCATTATACAAATATATTTAGGTCCAATACAAACCATATTTTGGAAATCTATTCATAAACAGGACTATACATAGAAAACAAGATCAAGCGTTTAGACAGGAAGAAAGGAGATTTAGTCAAAGGTGAAGCAAATGGCTTTTTTTACAGTAAGAACAATAAAGATGTGAAATTATCTGCCTGAAAAGGTGTTTTTTTTTTTTTTCAAACAGCAATTGGATTAATACTTGCAAAAACATATCCAGGTATGTAATATTAATTCGTGTGGTAATAGCTTCTTGATCCAAGGAAAGATCTGACTTAAATTCTGGGGTCAAGAATGATTTTCTTTCCTAGGTTGGTACAAAATTGGAAGCACTTCAAATTGTTTTTTTTTTTGCCTTCTTTGGAATTAACAGGAAAAATAGATATGAGGAAGGCTGAACTTGATGGACACATGTCTCTTTTCAGCCTATGTAACTGCAATATCTGCCCAGTCATTAGTAGTCATTAGCGAACATGCCCAGACTGTCAGTATGGTGCGAAAAGGCACCATGAAATGGAAATGAATTGCAAATCTGATTATTTCTATGTTAAACACAGATATTTGATTCAATATTCAAACAATAATTTTAAATTTCCTATAAACATTTAAAGGCAGTATTTTTAATCTGAAACAATAAATGGCTTATCATGAACCTATAATTTGCCAGTAACACATATTGTATTGTAAATTTTTCATGTTCTAAAATAAATTTTAGTTGTATAAATTGTACAGTATCTCACCTACAATTTTTCAGAAAAGCACCAGCATTATTTGCAAATTGTGCACTCGTCACCTCAAGCCTTACCTACCTGCAATAACCCAATCTGATCAGGCCAGAATTATTCCACAATCAGAAGCACTCCGGATTTGACAGTTTAAAGGAACCAATGGTCATTTTAACACCTAATAAGGCCAGCAAACAGTTTTCTAACAAATCTGGGTATGAGCATAGCTAACACATTCCCAGAATTCATGGTGTGAGCAAGCAACTAGACTTGTGCATGGTGAGAAATTTCAGCTAGGCCAAAATATTTTAATGAAAACATTTCTGGCTGAATAAAGAATTCTGGAAGTGATATTAACCCCTTAAGGACCGAGGACGGTTCAGGACCGTCATCGGCATTTTTGCCTTGCCGACCGATGACGGTCCTGAACCGTCCAAACGGTCTGGGGGTACTTACCTGATCGCCGTCGTTCCCCCGGCGGCGATCAGTGTTCCTCCGGTTGTGGGGAGACTGCCTGCAGCCCAGACAGTCTCCCCACGGCAGATTAGGACCCCTGTGGCCATGTGATCGCTTAACACAGTGATCACATGGTCACATAGGTGTCCATAGTGCTGCCTGCAGGGGGACTGCCTGTGCTGACAGGCAGTCTCCCTGCAACTGTAAAATCAGAAAAAAAATTAAAGTTAATGGTAATAAAAAAAATAATAATAATTATATATGTATAAATATGATATATAGACATATATTATATCTATATAATATGTCTATATATCATATATATATAATGTCATACTAAGTGTATTTTTATATTAATATGTACTTATATTAATATAAAATACACTTATAATTAAATTACACACGTATATATATAATATATATAATAACTATATATATTGTATATATATATTATTATAAAATATAAATAATAAGTAATTTAAATTAAATACATTTTTTTTAAATAATAATAAAAAATTTAAAAAAAATTATATAGTATATGAAATTTTATTCTAACTGTATTTTAAAATTAATATATATATATTTATATCAAAATACACTTAGAATGAATTTGTATATATATCTATGTATATAAAAATAAATAAAAATAATAAGAAATATACATACGTCCATATACAAAATTACATAAATAATTATATAAATATACACGTAGACTTCAAATATATAAATATGCATATATATTTAAATTCTACGTGCGTATTTATGTAATATTTTTACATAATTCAGTAATTTTATTGATTGCAATTTGAGGACCTGCCTGCCAACCCAGGCCGAAATTCCAGAGAATTTAATTTGCTAGCACTGTATTTTACCCTGTAACGTTCTACGACACCCTAAAACCTGTACATGGGGGGTACTGTTTTACTCGGGAGACTTCGCTGAACACAAACATTAGTGATTCACAACAGTAAAACATATCACAGCGATGATATTGTCAGTGAAAGTTACTTTTTTTGCATTTTTCACACACAAACAGCACTTTTACTGATGATATAATTGTTGTGATACGTTTTCCAGTTTTTAAACACTAATATTTGTGTTCAGCGATGTCTCCCGAGTAAAACAGTACCCCCCATGTACAGGTTTTATAGCATTTTTGAAAGTTACAAGGTCAAATATATGGGTCAAATATTTTTACATTGAAAATGGCCAGGTTGGTTACGTTGCCTTTGAGAGCGTATGGTAGCCCAGGAATGAGAATTACCCCCATGATGGCATACCATTTGCAAAAGAAGACAACCCAAGGTATTGCAAATGGGGTATGTCCAGTCTTTTTTAGTAACCACTTGGTCACAAACACTGGCCAAAATTAGCGTTCAATTTAGTTTTTTTACTTTTTTCACACACAAACAAATATGAATGCTTACTTTGGCCAGTGTTTTCGACTAAGTGGCTACTAAAAAAGACTGGACATACCCCATATTGAATACCCTGGGTTGTCTACTTTAAAAAAAATATGTACATGTGGGGTGTTATTCAGAGATTTATGACAGATAATAGTGTTACAATGTCACTATTGATAAATTTTAAAAATGTATGTTTTTAAACCGCAATATCCTACTTGTACCTATAGCCCTATAACATGCAAAAAAAAGCAAAAAAGCACGTAAACACTAGGTATTTTTAAACTCAGGACAAAATTTTGAATCTATTTAGCAGTTTTTTTCATTCGCTTTTGTAGATGAGTAAAAGATTTTTCAAGTAAAAGTCAAAAAACATGTATTTTTTTCAATTTTTCATCAGATTTTTGTATTTTTTTTAAATTAAAATACATGAGATTATATAAATAATGGTATGTAAAGAAAGCCCATTTTGTCCTGAAAAAAACAATATATAATTTGTATGGGAACAGTAAATGAGAAAGCGGAAAATTACAGCCAAACACAAACACCACAAAAGTGTAAAAATATTCCTGGTCGCAAATGTACAACATCGCAAAAACAGTCCAGTCCTTAAGGGGTTAAGATTCAGGAACCAAATCAGAAGAACAAAACAAAGCGTGAAAAAGGGCCAATTAGTGTGCTGCAAAATTTTAACATAATATAAGAATAAAATACTATATTAGAATAATATATACTCGTAATAATTAGATTTTAAACAAAATCAGCTCAATCCTTTATAAGTGTCTCTTAAAGGCACAGACCCCCCCCCCCCCAAATCAATAACATGATCATTACATCTTGACACCATATGATTCTTGACATTATCATGGTTATTTATTTAGCTCTGAATGGCCCCGTATCGAATGAGGTACCCCACGAATTAAAATTATATACCTGGATATGTTTTTGCAAGTATTAATCCAAATGCTTAAACAGTATACAAAAATGACAAATTAAAAAGCAATAGTACTTAACTTGTAAAAACGTTCTGGGGGCACACTTAACGGATAACCCTCTAGTGATTTATAAGAGAAATAAAAATTTGAAGGATATGTTGGCACCTAGTTATGCCATCAAGCCACCATCTGTTTCTACCTCTGTTCGATCAGGCTCATTTCAAGGCTGTGGTACTTGTAAAGTTTGTACCACGGTATCTATTAAAAATACATTTATTTTTTTGGGGGGCGGAGCCAGCACCTGAGCAAGCAAGTCGCAGCACACAGAAGCTCCGAGAACGCGACCCGCTAAAACCCACATTCCAGCGACAGAAACTAACTCCGAGACCCGAAGACTAGTTCCCCGGAATCCCCTGCACCATGGGGAAAAAGACAAAGAAAAGCCGAGCTGACCCCAGCTTCGGATCTCAAGATATTGGCACTTTTATGCGCCCGGCGCAGCGGCATGAGTCGGCCAAGATGGCGCCAAGCGAGGCCTACGCCACACAATCATCAGACGAAGATAGCCCACCTGAATCCGTTCATGCTTCCAGCAGGGCACAAACCAAATTCCAACAGCCCCACGAGCTAGGGGATGCGGCACCTGCCACAAAAGCCGACATAAAGGCGCTGATGCTAAATATTAAAGAAATGTTTGATGCAGACATGGCGCTAGTCAGAGGCGAGGTCTCTAAGCTCTCTGGCCATGTGGTGACAATTGAAGAGTCCCTCAAGAGCACTAGGGTGGCGCAAACGGCCACGGACGCTACATTGGGATCATTGCAAAAACAATGTGCAACACTGACGGCCCAACTGGCCGGCATGGAGGACAAGGCTAAAGCTAGAAACCTGCGGATCAGGGGAGTGCCCGAATTGGTCACCAACATGGAACTACCACATTATTGCAGGAGGCTCATAGCCACGTTACTGGTCCCTAAGCAGGCTAAGCAAGTAAGGATTGACTCCTGCTTTCGTCTCCCCAAAGCGACCAAGGCACCCCAGGAAGCACCACGGGATGTGCTAATTAAATTTGTTCGGGACTCGGACCGAGGGGCCCTGATGGGGGCTGCAAAAGGCTCACCCACAGTTACACTCGAGGGAGACACTTTAACACTCTACAGAGACCTATCAAGACAGACCCTCATGTGGCGCAGATCCCTCCGTCACGTCACCCTGCAGCTACGGGAGAACTCCATCCCCTATAAATGGGGCCCGCATAGACTGGTAACGGAAAGACGACCTACCTGTCACACATTTCCGAGGCGAATAGCTTCATCCAGTCATTGGGACTTTCAACGCTGGTAGCACCAACGAGCACCCGCCCGCTGTGGAACGTGGAAGATATCACTCCCTTTGCTCCCAGGGAAACAGCACTGAGGGCGACAGGACTAACACCTAACGTGCCTATTCACCCACAATCGACCTAAGGAGACCATCAATACAGGACTAAGGGCTGGATTTTTCCATATGTGCTCAAGTACCTGGTATATATGTCAGCTTTATATGCCTCTATTGTGTTATAGTTTAAGTTTAAGTTAAAGGCTTACTTTACAGGTTTCAGTTTATATATAATTTTGTATCTGGCTCCGCAAGCTGATAGCCTAGGATTCAGTTCATGCTGTCCCCCACCTCCCCACCCCAATCAGCTGTATAAGCGGCCACTGGCCATTTAGCCGAGTACTCCCAAATCCCCAACCAAGCTCCCAAGCAAGCATACAGCCCCAACCTTCTCAAGCAGGGCTCACCAAGCTGAATACATGCATCCTCCACGTACGCGACTCTGAATAACTGTGCTCAGCAGGAGGAGAGACTGCCGTGACTTTCCAAATAAAAATGGGTAGACTCGCACATGTGCAATTAAACTACATGATTTTTATCTAGAATGTATTGTATGTATGACACCTTATGTATACAAGACACCTTATCCGCACTTGATGTTAAGCAAGTTATAATTCTGCATACCCGCAAAAATAAAGAATTACAAAAAAAAATACATTTTTTTTTTTTAGCTCTACTACGGGGGAGAGTTTCACACTTAGGGATAGTATCAGCTGCCACACGGACTTTGTAGTATATTTGCTGCAGTGTCCGTGTGGCATGCAATACGTGGGACGAACTAAGAGGATTTTGAAGATCCGCCTATTGGAACATCTTAATAATATCAGAAAGAGATTGATGACACATTCAGTCCCAGCTCATTGTATATCTTGCCCCTTTTTTTCATTTAAGGATTTTAGATGCTGGGGAATAGAACGAGTTCCCCTTTTTGGCGTGGGGGCAATAGAGTACAAAGACTAGCCCAAAGGGAGACTTTCTGGATATATAAGTTACAGACCCTTACACCAAAGGGTCTAAATATAGACATCGACTTAATGTGTTTTTTGGATTGATTTGGCCTTAGTAAAGTTTCAAAATGGAATACAATAGATAAGTGTGTTTATCCCCAATTTGGGGCTTTTTCTACAGGTGTAAGTTAATCCCTATTTAGATAGAGGATTTATACATGTGATTTTTTTAGAGTAATCATGTTCATATGTATTTTTATTTTATTTTTTTCATTTTATGTTATGATCTATGGTTTTATATAACCTAAGTCATAAGGATATAATGGAGATATAGCAATTGATTATTTGAACATTGAAAATAAATCTACTCTAGTGATATAGAATTAGTATCATCCCAAATGTGGGGACGCACATTAATTTTATTAATTTTATAAGTTATAAATTTATAATTTTTTTCTGTATCTAAATGAATTGCATTTAGATATTAAATAAGTTTTGAAAGTTTTTTTATAAGGAACACTAATGAGATGTGACATATTGAAGATTAATTAATGATGGTGATCGATTAAATGTGATGTCCATATTTCACTAACTATATAAAGTTGTATATGAAAAAAAAAAAAAATCACTTTGTGATGATGTATATGAGACACTTTAGCACTTTATAATACTAAGTCTTTTGACCTATAATATTTTGAGTTATTAAGTGTTCTTGCATAGCAAGACCACTTAATGTTATCTCACATATATATTATTATTATTAAGTGTTCTTGCATAGCAAGACCACTTAATGTTATCTCACATATATATTATTATTATTATTATTAAGTGTTCTTGCATAGCAAGACCATAATGTTATCTCACATATATATTATTATTATTAATGTGTACAGTGTTCTTGCATATAAGACCACTTAATGTTATCTCACATATATATTGTGTGTGTTATTATTATTATAGCAAAATTTGCCACCCTAACTCCTCCCACAGTTTTTACACTACATAGACCAAAATTTACCAAAACGTGCAGATTGTTCCCGGTCGGATTGCTATTACTTTGTGGAACGTTTCGCCGAATGGTTCACGGAATATCGTCGTTCTTGTGGCAAAATTTGTCCCATAGGAATGAATGGCAAAGCTAGAGTGGGGGCTGGCAAAAGCTGAAAAATCAGGACATGATTTCTAAACTGCCACCACTCCCTTATTTTCAGGCCCACCTACACAAATCTTATATCAAAACATTCAGCTATCCCTGCTGCCACTAGAAATGTCCACGGCTAAGCCATAGTCCTGATGGTTTTCACAATATAATCATTTGTTTGCAACTAACGCCGTCCATTGACTTTCATTGAAACTTCACTCTGCAAAGCTCAAATTTGAAGTGCAATTTCTAAACTGCGACTGTGCCTTCAATTTTAATACTTCTGAGACATACTATGCATCAAAATGTAGGTCTGGGTCACAATATAAAGCTCTTCGCTGTAGGAGTTATAGTTTTTTAGATACGACCGTTTGAAGATGGCAACCGCCAAAATACTCTGACCTGTGTCAAACTGCAGCAGCAAGTGATGTCATAGACAGGGCCTTTTGAACACCTGCTAATGCTTTTATAAATGTATGGTTTAATGTAACTGTGCAACAACGTTGCAATTAAATGTGCTATGTAAATGATAGTTACTCCGCCCACTCCAGTTGTAGACTACAGGTGGAGGCAAGAACACTTCACACAATTTCCCCAGAAATTGTAACTTTTCTAGTTATTATTATTATTCTTATTACATAGCAAAATTTGCCACCCTAACTCCTCCCACAGTTTTTACACTACATAGACAAAAATTTACCAAAACGTGCAGATTGTTCCCGATCGGATTGCTATTACTTTGTGGAACGTTTCGCCGAATGGTTCACGGAATATCGTCGTTCTTGTGGCGAAATTTGTCCCATAGGAATGAATGGCAAAGCTAGAGTGGGAGCTGGCAAAAGCTGAAAAATCAGGACATGATTTCTAAACTGCCACCACTCCCTTATTTTCAGGCCCACCTACACAAATCTTATATCAAAACGTTCAGCTATCCCTGCTGCCACTAAACATGTCAACGGCTAAGCCATAGTCCTGATAGTTTTCACAATATAATCATTTGTTTGCAACTAACGCCGTCCATTGACTTTCATTGAAACTTCACTCTGCAAAGCTCAAATTTGAAGTGCAATTTCTAAACTGCGACTGTGCCTTCAATTTTAATACTTCAGAGACATACTATGCATCAAAATGTAGGTCTGGGTCTTGTGATTCTCACAATATAAAGCTCTTCACTGTAGGAGTTATAGTTTTTAAGATACGACCGTTTGAAGATGGCAACCGCCAAAATACTCTGACCTGTGTCAGGCTGCAGCAGCAAGTGATGTCATAGACAGGGCCTTTTGAACACCTGCTAATGTTTTATAAATGTATGGTTTAATGTAACTGTGCAACAACGTTGCAATTGAATGTGCTATATAAATGATAACAGTTACTCCGCCCACTCCAGTTGTAGACTCTTGGTGGAGGCAAGAACACTTCACACAATTTCCCCAGAAATTGTAGCTTTTCTAGTTATTATTATTATTGGTAAAATAAGGATTAATGTTATCATGATTTAATATTATTATTATTATTATTATATTATCATTATTACTTAATGATATCCCAATAGGAGGATGATACTTTTTATACATTAGATGTGAATAATGATTAATGATCAATTGTTTTGCAATATACATGTTTAATAATCTTTTCTGTAGCAGAGTGGGGGTTTATCCTTCCTTATTTATAGGTAATCTTCGAACAGCTCAATCATACTTGGTTGCTATGGGAACGCCATGTGTGGAACGCATGTGGAACGCGGAAGCAACCGTGACGTCACTTCCGGTTTCGGCGAAATAGGATCATCTGCGGTATAAGCCGGAAAAAAAAGCGCGCATTACAAAATTACTGAACGAACAACAGCTGCTTAAGTGGGATTATTCCTCCAACCAGGAACAGGAAGGATTTACACTCCCACTGAATCCACCAATGGGCTCTAGGGAATAGCCCTATTTAAGGACACAGGGAGGGGGGTTTGTATAGGATATGTTTATTTATGTATTGTATATTGATACATGATAATTGTTTTTATTTGTGGTCCCTGAGGAAGTTCTTACAGAACGAAACGCGTAGGACAATTTTATGTTATTTATATCCTATGCTGAATATGGTGACTACACCTTTTATTTAAATAAATGTTTTATTGCTGAACCCTGACCTGTGGATGTCTTTTTGGTGGAACAAGGATCCAGAGGAGACAAGCAATATCAGCTAGCCCCCCACTATTCCAGGGGAGGCACCCTAAGAGCGCTTTTATCATCTACATCTTGTGAGTGCAAAAGATTGTTGTGCATATAATATTGTATCTTTAACAATATCACACTATGTTCTGTTTTATATTTCTTCTGTAGATTTACATAGCCACATCCCGAATCTTCTTTTTTGGTTGACATTAATCCAAATGCTGTTTGAAAAAAACAAAAAACACCTTTTCAGGCAGATAATTTCACATCTTTATTGTTCTTACTGTAAAAAAAAGCCATTTGCTTCACCTTTGACTAAATCTCCTTTCTTCCTGTCTAAACGCTTGATCTTGTTTTCTATGTTTATGAATAGATTTCCAAAACATGGTTTGTATTGGACCTCAATATATTTGTATAATGCTATCATGTACCCTCTGAGGTTCCATTTTTCCAAACTAAAGAGATTTTAATTTGTTAACCTTTCTTCATAACTAAAATGTTCTATTCCTTTTATTAATTTTGTAGCCTGCTTCTGTACTTTTTCTAGAACTATAATTTCCTTCTTTAGAACAGGTGCCCAAAATTGCACAGCATATTTAAGGTGTGACATTAACGGTGATTTATAAAGAGGCAAAATTACTTTTTCATCCAGAGAATTTAATGCCCCTATTTATATATGACAGTACCGTACTAACCTTAGCCACTGCTGATTAACATTGCACATTGTTGCCTAGTTTGTTGTCTATAATTCCCAAATCCTTCTTGTGAATTGTTATCCCTAATTCACTACCGTTTAGGGTATACGTTGCTTGTGCATTCTTTACCCCGAAGTGCATAACTTTTTTTTACATTAAATTCCATCTGCTGTTTGAGTGCCCAGCCCCCCAATCTATCTAAATCCCTCTGCAGCAAAGCAATATCCTGTTCATATTGTTTTACTTTACAATTATTATTATCATACAAGGGAGGCCTGGCACAGGACGCCTCATACCATTACTTATGGGCATTGGGTCGGCACTTCAAATTAAATAACTGGGGATGGACAGATCAGTATCCACCCCTGTGCACCCATCCATGGCCAGCGAGTGGGGGCTATTAAATTAAAAGAGGAGTGGATATACTAGTGTCCATCCCTAAACCCATGATGGGAGCATTTAATTAAACAATAAATGAAGGGATAAGTGAGACTTGCCTGATGGCGCAATCTGATTACTAGGCTTACAAGCCAACCACTCAGAGCACTTTAACTGGAACTGCATTACATGGGGAATGCCTTCTAAGATATTTGCTTACCATGCAAGTTCTATCTGTGTGAAGCCCTCAATGAGCTAACATGGGTTATTTTTGATGTGTTATTGAATGCTTTATGTATGTGATTTTATTAGTTGCATTGGGACATTATGGATTTTTATTTGCCTTTTCTGGGGTTGAAGAAAAGACATTAAGAATAAAGAATACCTCTTCAAGTAGATCGTTTTTTTTAGAGGAATTTAATTTATAGGGCTCACATTATTAGGGTGAGAGGGTAGGCAGATATTTTAACTTGGGAGAGTGGCTATGGGCTTGGGAGCAGGAGGGCGGACAATGGTGAGAGTTTTTGGGGGACCCACCCAACTTCTATATTTAGTTAACAATTGGTGGGGGCTGGAGGTAGATACTATTAAAAGCTATTAATAAATTGGGAGGGGTGGGTAGGACTTTATGTACCACCATTTATTCTAACTACAGTCCGCACCTGCTGTCCATGCTTATTAATGAATTACCCCTACACTAGGTTGTCCCTCACACTTTTTTAATGTAATAGCTCATACTCTGTAGCCAAGGAGGTAGTCATCACTAATATTTTATTACACTGAGCTGCCAGTGGCCAATTGCTGTTTAGCATACATGTTCCCATCTGCTTCATGTAAAAGTAAAAGTGTTAAACCTCACTTGTACAAATGTTTGGGTCATATCACAGGATTAGTCATTAAAAAAGGCAGATAAATGTGCTTCCAAAGCAAGATTTTTCTCTAGTAGTTGACTCATTTATCAGGTTCACCTGCTGGAATTAGGCCTGGCATTAAATCCATTGGAAATTCGATAAGATAAAAAAAACAGTTGATATCTATCAACCGTTCTCTGCCAATAAAATTAAATCAAGGCCAATGTATTTTATTATTTTACAGATGGGGATATGTGTCCCTGTAACGTCTAAAAACCCCATTAAGTCTGTATATGGAGTGCATTGTGTAGTCATAGGACATTGTAGAATTAAAAAAAGTGGTGTATTGCAGTAAAATATAACAGTATTATGATATTCATAGTAAATAAATGTCATGCCTGACTTGGGGAATAAAATTACATTTCTTAATTTCTAATAACACTGATTTAGATTCTATTCATATTTAACTATGGTTCAAATAAAAACTATTTGATGCCAAATGAAAGCCCTATTGTCCTTTACAAAATGATATCTAATAAGTGTAGTTAAAACTAATATGAAAGAAGTAAATTATAATTAAACAAACATATATTTCAAATTATAGGTTTTCTTTTAGACTTTTGCCTCCATCCTCAATGGGTTAATGTTCATTTGATGGAGATCTTGCCTTTAGATTACATAAATCTTTAAAATAGATCATTGGAGCTGTACATTGACAAAATGTATTCTCTGAACCTGCATGCTTATGCTGGAGTTCCAAGTCATGGATATTTTCCAGCAGGTGTCAAATATTGTAGTTATCTTACAACAGTTTTTAGAATACTTTGCGAAAGTTCTAAATTCTTTATATTAAACCTCATTCCCTACTACCTGCTGCTTATAAAAAATATATATATTTCTGTTTTCTAAAATCTCCTATTCCTTTGACATCAGAAATGGATCTAGCCACAAATGGGTTTGAAAAGGTAAAGTTAGTAAAGGCAATATAGAAATATAATATAAAACCAAAGAATATGTACAATAACACCCCAAAATCGCATAAAAATATAAGTGGTGAAATTACCCTTATATAATTAAAGATTGTAAGAAGATTCCTCTTATCTTCTTTATACGTACGTAAAAAATACAATCTATAAAAAAGGAAGAAACTGGAGTAGCGTGGATGAAAATGTGATGAACTGTGGGTAACTTAGGGTTACTCACAGGTAATTAGCTTGTAGCAGGCACATAAAGGTTTCTTTTAACGTCCTAAAAAGAAACCTTTACGTGCCTGCTACAAGCTAATTGCCTGTGAGTAACCCTAAGTTACCCACATTTCATCACATTTTCATCCACGCTACTCCAGTTTCTTCCTTTTTATAGATTGTATTTTGTAAATAAAGTTAGTGAAGGGACTAGTGTCATCCCAAATCATCTTCACATACTCTGTGAACGCTCTAAATTCTTTAAAACAGACCCCATTCCCTACCACCAATATTTGTTTTCCTCCTACTATGTCCAAGATAGCCTGCTGCTTAAAGAAATATGTGTGTGTGTGTGTGTGTGTGTGTGTGTGTGTGTGTGTGTTTGTTTGTTTGTTTTTTTCTAGATGAATGGTCTTTGACATCAGAAATGGATAAAGTCAAAAAGCATTTGAAAAAGGGGTTCTAAAGGTAAAGTTAATGAAGGAACTGATGGCATCCCAAAATTATCTTCACATCTATAAAATCTTGAGCATAGTGTGTTTATTTGTTTGCAGAACATTTACAACAACAGTGCATACATGTTACAAATGGTACAAATGGTAAAAAAAATATATAACTTGAGCAATTATGTTCATTGAAGAAATATGAAATATAAAGTCAGGGGATGCTAGAAATTGACTTTATTTAAAACTTTCAAAGAATTTCTTAGAATTGGCAGAGAACAGCTGAAGTGGACTAGGAATTAAAAGAGTACAGTAAAATATTAAGGGCTGCAAATTAATAATGGGATTGGGGTAATTTTCAGTTTTTTGGCCTGTTATGCTTTGTATGGCCCCTCTTACACTCTCTAAAGGATTTTTGTTTAGTTTTTAAAAAAAATTTAATTATTTAATACGTCCGTTTTCTGTTTGTATCCTCTACATTCAATATTCTACACATATGATACAATTGATGTGGTACTTTAGTTTTTTAGTTATGACAGATTACTGAGTAAAACTGTATCTTTTTTGAGAAAATTATACGAATACATAAGCTTTACCATCAGCTCCAAAATGTGACTAGAACAAGCTTCTCCATGTTTACTTTATGAGTATTTTAATATTTATCGATTCTTTGATATTTTTGGAGCCTCATCCTCACTGCAATGCAGAAAGAACTATGTTTATATACTATTTGCACTAACTGAAAGTTCAAACTATTCCTCTTCAGTTTAATCATACGCATGTACCTATAGCATATTCATTCATTTGAATATACTTGTGTACCTATAATATATTGATTTCTGTTGAAATGTGATAGTTAAGTCCAGCAGTAGCATAACATTCATGACATCACATGATGTAGAAAGTCTGTTGCATTGTTTGCATGCTCGTGTTATGTCAAACTTGTCTCACTGCAGCTTCACAGATACATGTTAGTGATGTCATCGAGAAAAAGCTGACATCACATGCTGTCTAAGCAGGAGCTGCAGAGACATAGCATTTCTCTTCAGTGCTTCTGAGGTGTAAGAGAGCATTTCATTTGCTGAGAGTTTTTTCCTATTTGCCTTGTATTTGGTGTATAATTAAACAACCAATGATGAAGAGTAAGAACAAGAAAAGAAAGAGAGATGAAAGTAGGAAAGAAAGGAATGATAAGTCAAACAATCAGCCAACGAGTGCAGAACTAGAATGCAGGGAGGCTAAGCGCCAAAGGGGTAAAGTGGAAACACGTGTGAAAAATAAGAAAATCAAAGGTGAGAATAGGTTGATAGGCCAGGGCTGCTAGTTTTTATATAATCCATAGGAATAAAGTAAAAAAAAAAAAAAGGGGGAAGTGGGCATTTACATTAACAAAAGACATGGAATATGAATCAGTATCAAATAATTAATAATGTTGTATACACCAATTTAACAATGTAATATGTAATTCACCACTTTTAATCTGATTGGATAACGCTGATACATTAAGTCAGTACTAAATGTAACAAGATTATTAATGCTGAGAACTGATCATTTATTGAAAACTTTTTCAAGGAATTCTTACATGATTATTAAATCATATTATTTATTTTTCTTTACAATAGGAAAATGTAATGAGCCTCCAGCTACATCTGCAATTTCGTTAGACAGACTTTCATTCCAACGAGTCCTAGGAAGAGGCGCCTTTGGAAAAGTTTGCAATGTTTATGCTAGAATTTAGTATTTTATTGGAGAATTTGAAATAGTTTTTTTGCTACAGATTCCCAAACTACTATATTTAACATGTTCAAATGTCCAAATTATTTTAGTTACTTTGATCTACTTTAGTGTGAACACTTTCAATAATTTCCATCTCAGTCTCAAGTCTATTTTAAAGATTGTATTCAAGACCAGCACATCAGAAAACATGTTGTATACATTATAAGCCTATATTATTATGATATATTCATCCCCAATTTTTGTGGAATCATTATATACAGGACCGTCTTTTACGCGGGGCAAACGGGGCAGCTGCCCCAGGTCCAGTTACTCCCCGTGGGCCCTGCTGCCCTCAAAAAAAAAAAAAAGTTTCCTGGCCGATTTAGGTGGGGCCCCACACTGTAAGGGGTCCCACCGGGTGGCCCATGCACTTAGGGCCACCCAGTGTACTTGTACCAGCAGGGGCACGGTCTGGCGCTGCGGCCCTTTAACAGAGTGACCGAGTCCCTTGCTTTTCGGCAGCGCTGGGAGGAAGTGACAGCCGAGAGTCACTTCCTCCCATAAAGAGAGCTGCTGCGCGGGAGAGGGCAGAAGGAGCTGCACGGGAGAGGCCAGAAGGAGCTGCACGGGAGGGAGGAGGAGGAGGCAGTGAGGATGGGGGCTCCTCACTCGCATCAGCCTCAGGCAGCACACTGGACCCCAGAGATGCCACCCTCCAGCAAAAGATAGGAAACTGGAGGGTGGGCCCAAAAATTTAAATTTTACATGTATGTCAGTTTGTCTGTCCATGTATCTGTGTATGTATCTGTGTGTGTCAGTATGTCTGTGTGTGTGTGTGTGTGTGTGTATATATGTCAGTATGTCTGACAGTGTATGTGTCAGTATGTCTGTGTGTGTGTGTGTGTGTGTGTGTGTGTGTCAGTATATCTGTGTGTGTGTATGTGTCAGTATGTCTGACAGTGTATGATCTGTGTGTGTCACTAGGTCTGTGTGTGTTAATATGTCTGACAGTGTATGTATCTGTGTGTGTCAGTATGTCTGTGTGTGTGTGTGTGTGTGTGTGTGTGTGTGTGTGTGTGTGTGTGTCAGTATGCCTGACAGTGTATGTATCTGTGTGTGTCACTAGGTCTGTGTGTGTTAATATGTCTGACAGTGTATGTATCTGTGTGTGTCAGTAGGTCTGTGTATGTCAGTATGTCTGACAGTATGTATCTGTGTGTGTCAGTAGGTCTGTGTGTGTTAGTATGTCTCACAGTGTATATATCTGTGTGTGTCAGTAGGTCTGTGTGTGTGTGTCATTATTTCTGTCTGTGTATGTGCCCATGTGTGTGTCAGTATGCCTATTAGTGTGTATGTGTGTGTGTCAGTATGTCTGTCAGTGTATGTATCTGTGTGTCAGTATGTCTATCAGTGTATGTATCTGTCAGTATGTCTGCCAGTGTATGTGCCTGTGTGTCAGTATGTCTATCAGTGTATGTGTCTGTGTGTCAGTATGTCTGCCAGTGTATGTGCCTGTGTGTCAGTATGTCTACCAGTGTGTCTGTATGTGTGTGTGTGTGTGTGTGTGTGTGTACCTGTTGTGTGTGTGTGACAGGCACATACACTGATATACATACTGACACAGGCACATATACAGACATACGGGGACACACACAGGCACACTGATAGACATACTGACACCAACAGGCACATACAATGACAAACATACTGACACACAGATACATACACTGACAGACACTTACAGACACACACACACACACACACACACACAGGGACATGCACTGATAGATATACTGACGCACACAAACACAGGCACATATACAGACATACTGACACACACACAGGCACATACACTGATAGATATACTGTGTGTGTGTCAGTATGTCTGTATATGTGCCTGTGTGTGTGTGTGTGTCAGTATGTCTATCATTGTATGTATTTGTGTGTGTCAGTATGTCTCAGTTTATCTGTCTGTGTATCTGTGTGCGTATCTGTATGTAGTCAGCGTGTGTACCTGCATGTGTGTCACCGTGTTAACCTGTGTGTCTGAGCATCTGAGCACCAACATTAAATACAAATACACCCCTCCATTCAAACTTCAACACTACATACAAACACACTCCTGCATTGAAATGTCAACATTACATACAAATACACTCCTGCATTGAAAGTCAACACTTCATACAAATACACCTCTGTGTTAAACACCAAAAGTATATATAAACAAACCCCTACATTCAAATGCACACCTAAATGCACACTTGCATTCAAACTCTAACATCACATACAAACACATTCACACAAACATATTCCATACAAAAACAAGCTTACATTCAAACACACAAACACAGTGCTAAATACAACCCTGCAAGCATGGAAAATTGGTATAGCCCCAGCTGTCGTTGGAGTTGCATGACAGATAGGGTTCTACCTTCTTTTCAACCTTGCAATTGGGGGTCCCAATGAAATTCTTGCACCAGGGCTCTTTCTACTTCAGTTACGCCACTGCGTTGGGGTGGAGGTGTGATTGCATGCCAGGGAGTGGATCCAGGGGGCCCAAGCAAATGCTTGCCTAGGGCCCAGTCAATATTAAAGATTGCCCTGATTATATGTATAGTACATTTGCATTTGGTACAAAGCTCTGGGGGTGCTGTCTGCTATTTAAGACAAGCATATGATCTTCCTGAACCATCCAGGACTGTTGTGAGAAGCAACGTGTCTATGTTTCTTCCCCCATAGATAGTGCTCGGCCGCCTCTGTCAAATCAGAGAGTGGAGGGAATATGTTCTCAATATAATTTATAAGGTGGAAGTGCCCCCATTCTATTATGTGTAAGAAGGAGGAGACGGAGGCATAGCAACATATAAAAATGTTTCTTCAGCTTAAACTTAGAACTTTTAGGATCAACTTTGGTACCTATGATTAGAGTCTTTCGGTTTATAGGGAAGAGATTAGGGGGAGGAGTTTGAGGTTGATTTAAGTTTAAAATTGGGAATTAGGAATTAAGTTAGTGGTGTTTAGGACTAATGGGATTTAGCATAAAAAAAACGCTCCCCACCAATAACACAGTTCAGTTTGTTGAAGTGTTTTATGGGTAAGGAGTATCCCCTTTTAATAGCACTTTAAAACGTGAAATTACACATAGGGCTCCACAATTAATAAGAAAAGTGGGGAAATAAAAAGGGAATTTGTTTTAGACCAAATAGTCATACTGAAAATGGTCTTGAGTCGTCCACCTGCATTTTTCTGGTCAGTTATAACTGTGTCCTCCTAGCTGCTCATTTCAACTTGCAAGAAGTCCAGCACATGGCAGTAGACACATGATGGGGAAAGAAGTATATGAATGTGGCAGTTACCCCTGCACATCGTGATCAACTCTCTGTAAAATATTGTCTCTTTCCAAATGTAATGATTATATTTTGTAAACAGTCATCTCTTGTCATTAAATAAAATCCATCTGCACTACCGCTTTTCACGCAGAAACTATTTACCAAGTTTTCTTCTGCCTTTAATGCCTTTGTTTCTTCTACAGGTCATGCTGGCCTCAGATAAAATAACTAAGGAGAATCTGGCAGTGAAAATTGTCAAAAAAAGACCTCTGCTACATGAGGATAAGGACAACACACTTCTAGAACGTCGAGTGCTAGAGGTCGCAAATGGATGTCCCTTCCTTATTGGCGCACACGCCACTTTCCAAACTAAAGTAAGAACATTATTGCCGTCCATCAGCTCTTTCATTATAGGAAAGATAAAATCTTCAGCATACTATATTATCTTTTTTTTATTATTTTGTTTTGCCTTTGCAAACAGGATCATCTATTCTTTTTAATGCAATATTTGAACGGAGGTGATCTGCATACGTTTATTGAAGAGAACGGGAAGCTGGACATTGACTTTGCAAGGTAATTCTTGAAAATAGATAACAGTAACTGAAAGAGGACAATGGGAAATATTATATATAAAATACACTATATAGAAGAAAGTGGATGGAGGACAAAATGGTAAACAATGTGGTTGCAGATGGAAATTAACCAAGGTTCTTGGATACAGCATTAGAAATGTAACCTGAACATCAGCCTCATCATTCCTCCACTTGTACACAGTGAAAAGTATTACTGCATATAAATTAGTAGCATTATTGAGAATATTGTAAATGAGGTAAACCACTCATATCTGAGATATAACTATTAGAGCTAAAAACAGGATCAGAGCAGTATTAAAGGACCACTATAGTGCCAGGAAAACATACTCGTTTTCCTGGCACTATAGTGCCCTGAGGGTGCCCCCACCCTCAGGGTCCCCATCCCGCCGGGCTGTATGGAGAGGAAGGGGTTAAACTTACCTCTTTCTCCAGCGCCGGGCGTGGAGCTCTCCTCCTCCTCTGCTCCCTCTTCTTCCATCACCGGCTGAATGTGCATGCTCGGCAAGAGCCGCGCGCGTATTCAGCCAGTCCAAAGGAAAGCATTCTCAATGCTTTCCTATGGACGCTGGCGTCTTCTCACTGTGAAAATCACAGTAAGAAACGTGGAAGCGTCTCTAGCGGCTGTCAATGAGACAGCCACTAGAGGCTGGATTAACCCTAATATAAACATAGCAGTTTCTCTGAAACTGCTATGTTTATAAAAAAAGGGTTAAACCTAGCTGGATCTGGCACCCAGACCACTTCATTAAGCTGAAGTGGTCTGGGTGCCTATAGTGGTCCTTTAAAGCCAGTTGAGGAAATGTATATAATGTGCTTTGTGTTTATAAAATGAAATAGGGCTAATAAATTATATATTCATTTATTTATTTTTCAGATTCCTTGCTGCAGAAATGGTGTGTGGGATACAATACCTACACAAGAATGGCATTATCCATCGGTAATCTATTGTATTAGTTAATTATTATATATCGTATGCTCATTCTCTCTCAGTTCTAGGCTATAAATTTGTTATCCTTTGTGTTTCTAATTATTGAAGACTGATTTCTCATTTGTAAAGTTTATCTTCTTTACAGAGACCTGAAGCCTAGAAACATCTTATTGGATGGCAATGGTCATCTTAAGATTGCAGATTTTGGCTTGGCAGTAGAAAATATGTTTGCTGGGAAAACTTGTAGAGAGTATGCTGGCACAGCAGGATACATTGCTCCTGAGGTAACAAATACATTGCAAATCCAATAGTCTGTTAATTTGAAACTATTTATAAAGAAAGGAGTGGAACAACAACATATCATTATGTACATGGCACTAGAGTCTTCAGCTTAAAATTCACTCAAATTGGTAATTTTCTTCATATTAATCAAATTATATCTAGAAAATCACAATTGAAGGCTATCTGCATAAATTGTTCCAAGATCTAAAAGAAGAAGATATAATCTATAAAGCGTAAAGAAAGTGAGGTTTTCTGGAGTATTATCCAAAAATAAAATACTCCATCATAGCAAAGCTATTAATATATCAAAATAATGAAATTATTGTCACTTTTATTATTCAATGACTCTTACTAAAATTCTGTAAAATTAAAATTACTACATATCATCTCAATTGAAAAGGCCCTTACTCCTCAATTTTAGAAAATGTGTCCTCTTTAAAAGAAAACAATATATTTTATGCAATATTTACAAAGTATTGCAAAGTTTCATGTCTTCTTGTCATGTTCCACACTTTGTCTCTCCCCTACAATTTATTATTTCGTATTAAATTTTTGAGATTGTAATAGATTTTCCTATGTGTCAAATTTTGCCTAATATTCTTCTGTGTTCATTATATTGGTAGATGCTTCAAGAGCACAGATACAATGCTTCCATCGACTGGTGGTCATTCGGAGTGATTCTGTATAACATGGTTACTGGAAAAAACCCATTTTGCTGTGATAAAACCAGCAACACTAAAGTTAAATCTACACTGGAGGACACACCAAGTTATCCTCCTTATCTGTGTGCTGTTACACGAGACTTTTTAGAGAAGGTGGGTATGAATGTGCTATATAGGATAATACCATAAAATAGGAAAGATATGTTATAAGGAACAGATTTATAGAACACCGAGTGGAGTTATAAGAAAGAAAGGTTTGGATATGTTGGCTATTTTTGCCACTTAAATCCTAACTTATAGAGATATCATGTTAGATAGAAGAATAAAATAATCTTTGTGGTTGAATGGTAAATGTGGGTAGTTAGAGAAAGTAAATTTTTTTTTTTTTTTAAATCTTTATTCCCCTACGAAAATACTTGTAGCAGAAACATAATGTGTACTATGTCTAAAGAACAGCAAGAAAACCCCAGGCACAAATCCCATCCCAATAGAAATAAGAAAATATGGTGAACAGTTATGTCTTTAAAAAAAAAAAATCCTTGAATATAATTCTTAGTTTCTATTTCACAAAATTCCATCAACTCCCACTGTATCATTTGAAGTGAAGAGAGAAATGACCAGTTCAGCTCATTATGACCCCAAAACAGATAGATGATATGGGGTAACAGAAAAAAGAATAGTGATCTTAAAATTCAATTAATATTGTTTACAATCTTATAATTCAAATCATAATTATTCTATAAACATAACTTAAAATGCTTATTGGATAGATTTTGTTTGACTGATTTGTTTACTTTTGGGGGTTTTTACAGCTGCTTTGTAAAAGACCTTCCAAACGCCTTGGACACAAAGGAAATATACGCAAGCACCCCTTTTTCAAATCAATAAATTGGGAGGAGCTTGAGGCTGGGCGACTAGTCCCACCATTCTTGCCTTGCACAGTAAGTACATCAATAGAAGTTTAAAATTGTGTGTGACTTATGAGATCTTTGAAATATTTTTTAATTAACTCCTTCCCGACCTCGGACGTACCAGGTACGTCTGGCAAAAATGGTCCTTAAGGACCTTGGACGTACCTAGTACGTACATGGAATTCTTAGTATTTACCCGATCGACGCCGTTCTCCCTCTGGCGATCGGTGTTCCTCTCCATCTGGGGGGGACTGTCTGACAGTCCAGACAGTCCCCCCTTAGTAAATTAGGACCCCGCGGGCCATGTGATCGCACTGAAAGAGCGATCACATGGCAGCAATAGGCGTCCATAGTGGTGCCTGAAGGGGGACTGCCTGAACTGACAGGCAGTCCCCCTGCTGGTGAAAAAAATTAAATAAAAATGTTTAGTAAAGAAAATAAATATTATTATCTATATAATATGTATATAACACATCATACGAAGTGTATTTTTTTATTAATATATATATATTAATATAAAAATAAATTTAGAGTAAAATTACGCACGTGTATATATAGAATATAAATAATAACTATATATATTGTGTGTGTGTATATATATATATATATATATATACATATACACACACATTATTATTATTATAAAAAATAAATAATAATTAAAAATAAATAAAAAATTTATATATATTTAAATTCTATGTGCATAGTTATGTAATATTTTTACACAA
This sequence comes from Pelobates cultripes, assembly GCA_933207985.1. NCBI lineage: Eukaryota > Metazoa > Chordata > Amphibia > Anura > Pelobatidae > Pelobates > Pelobates cultripes. Next base: position 199,973,505 of record OW240916.1, read on the forward strand.
TTAAGTAATTTTATTGCTTGCAATTTGAGGGACCTGCCTGACAACCTAGGCCAAAAGTCCAGAGAATTTAATTTGCTAGCACTGTATTTAGCCCTGTAACTTTCCATGTCACCCTAAAAGCTGTACATTGGGGGTACTGTTATACTCGTGAGACTTCGCGGAACACAAATATTAGTGTTTCAAAACAGTAAAACATTTTACAGCGATGATATTGTCAGTGAAAGTGATGTTTGTTGCATTTTTCACACACAAATGGCACTTTCACTGATGATATCATTGTTGTGATATGTTTTACTGTTTTGAAACAATATTTACTATATTATATACAATACTAATATTTGTGTTCAGCGAAGTCTCATGAGTATAACAGTACCCTGCATGTACAGGTTTTATAGTGTTTTTGAACATTACAGGGTCAAATATAAGGCTTGATTTTCATTTTTTTCACATTTAAATTTGTCAGATTGGTTATGTTGCCTTTTAGAGCGTATGGTAGCCCAGGAATGAGAATTACTTCCATGATGGCCTATCATTTGCAAAAGAAGACAACCCAAGGTATTGCAAATGAGGTATGTTCAGTCTTTTTTAGTAGCCACTTAGTCACAAACACTGGCCAAAATTAGCGTTCATAATTTTTTTTTGCATTTTTAACACACAAACAAATATTAATGCTAACTTTGGCCAGTGTTTGTGACTAAGTGGCTACTAAAAAACTGGACATACTCCATACTGAATGCTCTAGATTGTCTACTTTAAAAAAATATGTACATGTGAGGTGTGATTCAGAGATTTATAACAGATAACAGTGTTCCAATGTTACTATTGATACATTTTAAAAATATATATTTTAAAACATCAATGTCCTACTTGTACTTATAGCCCTATAACTTTCTAAAAAAAGCTAAGAACGTGTTAACATTGGGTATTTCTAAATTAAGGACCAAATTTAGAAACTATTTAACATGGGTGTTTTTGGGCGGTTGTAGATGCATAACAGAATGTGGGGGTCAAAGTTAGAAAAATTGTGTTTTTTTAATTTTTTCATTATATTGCTTAATTTTTTTTTATAGTACATTATATGATATGATGAAAATAATGGTATCTTTAGAAAGACCATTTAATGGTGAGAAAAACAGTATATAATGTGTGCATACAGTAAATTAGTAAGTGCAAGTTATATTTCAGAAAATATTGTTAAAAAAAAACTAGTACAAGTTAAGGGAACACAAGTCTAAGGAAAGGGTAAAGGCAAAGAGGAAAGGTGAATGCAATGTGAAACCACATCACGTTCTATGAAAAAAGGGGACCCTTGTATATGAAGCATAGTGTGGAACCACCTTTAATCCTGAAGTAGATAGATTGGGAGGGAGGGGAGTGACAAAGAAAGAAAATAGAAGGTAAGAAGGGAGGTAGAAAGCAAGATAGAAGAGAAGAAAATAACTTATTATATGCGGGACCTGAACCCTACAGAGTAGTTCTGGATTATTGTTTAATAGCTACCCTGTGTAACATATAAACTCACATTGTGGTACCTCCAGGGAGAAGGGGAATGGAAGGTAGATATTAATAACTGAATTTTCCACCAATCTTTCTCTCATAATGGAAATACAGAATTGGAGTCTAAAGTGATTACTGTGAGACTGTGAATTCGACAAATATAATTAAAAAATGCTTAACAAAGAATGTTCCATTTCCCAACAGCCACAATTCTATGTAAGTGGTTTAACATCTTAAGGTAGGATATCTGAGGCCAAATCTGCAACCACAGAAACATTTCTTTTTAAATTAAACAAAGTGAAAAATCAATAAATGGCGAACAAATTAATACAAAATATAAATTGTATTAACCAATATAAATTCATAAGGGGATTCTATTGTTGAATCCTCCTGTAACCTTCCAAAGTAGTATCCTAAAATAACATGCGCTTTCTCAATAACATGAGAAAAATACTATTCACTGAAGTGCTACTTTTCTTGAAAAGTTCTTAAAAATGTGTTATGGGAGATCACAACAATCTTTTATAGGCAAACACCCCAAATACTTGTACAATTTTATATGTGCAGATCCAGCAAATCTAAGGAAAAAGACAAAGAAATCCTAGTGCAACGCTGTATAAATAATACAGCAATTAAACACCTAATGAATTCAAAATAAACAAGTCAACCATTTAAACATTCAAATAAATACCCTTAAAAAATTGTCTAACCTTTACTTACATCTTGTTTATATTTTTCTCTGTAGACATCATCACACGTTTCAAAAGAAACAATGAGTGTTGAAGAAGCCATATCACAGGTAAAGACAGCGCAGAAGCCAATAACTGCTAAAGACCAAAAGCTGTTTGATGGCTTCACATATGTCAACCCCAAATGGATTACTGCAGTACAGCCAACAGCAGTCCCAGGACCATCAGGGCTAGGAGAAACATCTTCAACATCTGCATCAATAAAGGTACTAAAATAAATAATGTTATTGCTATTTGGATTAATTAGGATCCTGGTTACTCTACTATAACTAAACACATTTATTTTAAAAAAATGAGCACGAGACCTATTTTTTCAGATTCCATCAGGATATTAATAATACAGACTTAAATGTTTAATCTAAAATGTTAGTATGCGTTAAATCATGGATGTCAAACACACGGGCTGCGGGCCACGGGCCGAATGCGGCCCACAATAAATATCTTTGTGGCCCAGCAAAGATATTCATTGCTAAGGGGAACTGGAGGCACATGGAGGTGGGCCAGAGGCAGGCCAGAGGTGCATGGAGCTGCACAATGTCACATCACGTTCCAACGTGACGTCTACATGCTCCGCCTTCAAGGGGTTTCAGGTCTGGCACAAGATACGGATGGCACCATTGGGTGTATAGATGCAGGACTCCAAATTCAGATACACAATGTGAGTGGAGTCCGAGTCTGGAGGCTAATATTGTGAGGGTTTCTTAAAACATGGGCAGGGGTGTGGGGCTGGAGTTTGGTGGGGTTTAGTAAAGGGATGGGCTGGAGTTTAGTAGAAGGGAGCTGGAGTTTAGTAGAAGGGGTGAATAGGGTTTAATAGAGGGGTTGAGGGGTGGATAGAGTTAGTAGAAGGGTGGATAGGGTTTAGTAGAGGGGGGACTGGGGTATAGTAGAGGCAGAGACATATATCTGTAGCTCGGGTAGCAAAGGACAGATTGATAGTCCAGGATATAGGTATTTCTAAATTATTTTCCAATAGGTATACTGACTAAATCTGGACCATATGTGTGCCTGGAGGACTAGACTTGGAACCACTGTTGTAGACCATTCAATGCTATTATGTCTGCTGTTTAATAGATCTGTTAGGGATAACATTGATTATTTTATATGTAATTAAATGTCTTTCAGAAGGAAAGCTACCATGAAAATCCACCCTCTTCTTAAGTGAAAGAGTTATTTCCACTCATATCATGTAGGGAAAACATCATAAGAAGGAAAAGAAAGATGGAAGAAAGCGAGAAATAAATGTATTTTAACAAATAAAGAAAATCAAAGGCTTCTCAATGATTCTCCTTCTCCTCTCCAATATAAGCCATTATTTAAAGCCATTCACTAAATAGTAAGTACTTCATGGTTCCACAAATCATGAATATAATAGATCCATCAAAAGAAAACATTTGCTGGAGGTGTGGGAAAGGACAGGGTTCATGGGTGCATATCTGGTGGAAAAGTGAGATCTCAAAGTTGGATAAAAATGTTCCAAATAATTTCAGAAATTGTAGGGGGGAAAATGCCCCGTGTCCCCTGAAAGCCTTACTGCACTTAAATTAAGGAGGGATAAAAAAAAACCAACAACAACATGGGCTGATTCACCATGTCCTTTTGGCAATGAAAATCACCATTGCCAGAAAATGGAAACATGTGGATACCATCTGTTGGGAACATATTAAAAACCAAATGAATACACAAAGACATATGGAAAAGGGATTGTTTAATAACAGCAGAAGTACCCTCAGGTTTTTTTGATACTTGGCGGAAATGGAATGAAGTGGTTTAAGATATATTTCACCAGGCATGAAAGAATTAGTCTTAGATACCAATAATACCAATAAGAGAATTGGATAGTGAATTAGGAGAAGTCATCACACTGAACCAAAATTGTTTGTCTAAGTTTGTGTATTCGTTTAGTGAATATGAATATGGATAATAGATACAAATTTTAGGTCTAAAACACTTTGTATGAAGAAATTATTTAAGAATGTCACTTATGATAATTTGGCTTTATGAGAATTATTATATTTTTGTATCTTCTAAAAAAAAAAGGAAGTACTTATTACTTCACGCATATTAACTCCAAATGGATCACCACAGTACAGCCCAGGGCTAGGAGAAACATCTTCAACATCCACATCAATAAAGGTACAAAATTAATTAATGTTACTGCGATTTGGATTAATTGGAATACTGGTCACTCTAGTATAAGTGAACACATTTATTTTCAAATGAACATGAGACTTGCATCCTCATATTTCATCAGGATATTGTTAATAAAGACTTTAAACTAAAATGTTAATGTTCTTTAAAATGTTTAGTATTTAAGATTGAATGGTCAGGATTTGTGTTTTCATTTTATCCAAGTCTTTTTTAGTTCCCAGTAAAATTCTCTCTTTCAGTTTTCTTTGCACACTCCATCACATCCATTTTTTTTATCAGAACCCAAATTTGTCCATTTTATGAGGTATATAATGCCTCTATACCTGGGATAGTGTGTGGGTTTTTAAAGCACAACAGCATGATAAAAGTTGCTGCTCTGGGTACATTTTAAATAAAGATAATAATAATAAAATAATAAAAGCAATAAAATCAATCTGAGGGTCATTTAAGAACAGAGGGCAGAGGCATCTCTGTAGCTCTGGTAGGAAAATGCAGACCAGCAGTCCAGAATATTGCTATTTCTCAATTATTTTCCAATGGGTATAGTGACAAAACCTGGACCATAGTTAAGTCTTAAAGATAAGGATGGGAAACACGGTTGTAGACAATACATTGCTATTATATCTGATGTATAGTAATGGATAACATTAATCATTTTATATACAATGAAATATCTTTCAGAAGGAAAGCTACATTGAAAATTCCCCTTCTCTTCTGCAAATGGAAGAGTCATTTCCAGGTATATCATGTAGGGCACTCATCATAAGAAGATAAAGAAAGATGGAAGAAAGCAAGAAAGAAACATAAAGAAAACCAAGGGCTTCGCAATTATTATTATTCTCTTCCCCAATTTAAAGGGATTCTATAGTGTAAAGAATATAAAGTTGTATTCCTTACACTATAGTTCCCTCTGCCTGAGGAGGACGTCCAGCATCAGTTAAACAATCAAAACTTACCGAGCCAACAGGAAGTGCCTCTAGTGGCTGTCTGATTGATAGCCACTAGAGGCGGTCTTAGTACTTAGTACAATGTAATCATTACAGTTTTTTTAGACATTAAATTTAGAGACATAAATGTAAATAAAATGTGATTTATCAAATATTTTATGAAGCAATCTTGTTTTTAATGCCACCTATATATAGTGGAAATGTGAAGCAGGAGTATTGAATTAAATGTATTTTACTTAGTGTACCTATTGTGACACTCATAACCCTAAATTTATAATGTCCCCCTTCGTCCATTTGCAATGTTGGGAGGTATGGGTCAGTGAGAAAGAGTAGCGGGGAGGAAGGAGTGAAAAAAGTTGCAGTTAAAATATATTAAAATATATTAAGAGAGAAATTAGGTAAAGGCCAGGAATGGGGAGGCATATTAAGTTTTGTCTTGGGCTCAAGCCCCAGTTTGTTTTTTCGAATGCCTCTGATGTAGATTTTCTTTTCCACAAAGCAATATCAGTGGAATGTCAGTTTTTACTAAATCTGGACTGCATTGATTGACTGAGTCTATAATTTATTTATAAAAGAAAATGAAAACATCTTTTTTTTAGAGGAATTTAAATCTGGAATGCCAGCTGTATAAGGGAACAATGGAACATTTGACAGATAATATCAAGTGATATGCCAAAGAGATTTTTGCATTCAATTTCAGGCTAATTGCAATTTGTCTGAATTTTGGCTGATTGGCAGGACATATAACGGAACAAACAACTTGTACAATGGACAGGCATGTTTGATTTGGATTTCAATCTGTGTTGCAAAATGAGATGATTTACGGGAAAAAAGATGATTGATTGTTATTTAATAAATATAAATATAGGTGTTTGTTTTACTGCTCCTCATCTTTTTCAATGCGTTATTTTTTCTTACTATATCTGTGAACCAGCTGCATTTGACACCATTGATCATTGGATTTTAAAAGAACACTTGCAGCACATCTGTGGTCTAGGAGGCACAGGTCTTAACTGGTTTAAATCTTTCCTCACTGGTAGATCACAGAGAGTAACATCAGGATGAAGCTCATCGTCACCAACAGAATTGGCCTGCAGAGTTCCACAAGGATCCATCTTGTCTCCCATGCTATTTGCAATCTACTTGCTACTACTGGGTAACATCGTCAGGCAATATGGCCTAAGGTATCATTGCAACACTGATTACATAGTTACATAGTTACATAGCTAAAAAAAGACTTGTGTCCATCAAGTTCAGCCTTCCTCACATTTGTTTTTTTGCTGTTGATCCAAAAGAAGGCAAAATAAAAACCAGTTTGAAGCACTAGGAAAAAAATCCTTCTTGACCCCAGAATGACAGTCAGATTTATCCTTGGATCAAGCAGTTATTACCCTACATTGAAAGATTATATCCTTGAATATTCTGTTTTTGCAAGTATGTATCTAGTAGCTGTTTGAACATCTGTATGGACTCTGATAAAACAACTTCTTCAGGCAGAGAATTCCACATTCTTATTGTTCTTACAGTAAAAAAACCTTTCCTTTGCCTTAGACGAAATCTTCTTTCTTCCAGTCTAAACGCATGACCTCGTGTCTTTTGTAAAGTCCGGTTTGTGAATAGATTTCCACACAATGGTTTGTCTTTGCCCCGAATATATTTGACACACAACTCCTCCTTTGCTCCACATACTACAGACCCAACATGCCTCATCAACACTTGCTTAGTAGACCTCATAGAGTGGATGGCTAGTTGGCTAAAAGTGAACCCAGACAAAATAGAGTTACTCTTGGTGAGGGGACCTCAGGCAATAAAAATATCCCATGATCACACAACTGACCTGGAGCTTGGAGGCTCTGAACTCATTACTTCATTAGAGATACGAAACCTTGGAGCACTAATGGACTCTGGACTGTCATTTAAACAGCAAATTTCTTCTGTAATAAAACATCTTTCATCTGAGAAACATAGCCAGGATACCACACTTAATTCCACCAGATTATATGCCAACATTAATCCATTAATTTTTATTTTCTAGGCTAGATTACTGTAATGTACTTTACATTACACTACAAAATGCAGGAGCCAGGCCACTGACCAATCAAACTCGCTCCTGCCAATCAAACTCGCACCTGGCACATAACACCTGTTCTCCACTCCCTCCATTGACTTTCAATTAAATGGCAATGGATATTTCAAAAATTGGCTTGCTGACCTTCAAAGCTTTAAACAATCAAGGCCCACAGTACCTGAAAGAGCTCCTGACATCCTAAATTCCATCTCTTTACTTCGGTCAGCCAGCAAATCCCTCCTGTTAGTGCCCAGAATAAATACAAGCTCAGGTTCCAGGGCACTCAGCCACATTGCCTCTGCGCTCTGGAACTTTACCATGCTCAGAGAGGCACCGTCCTTACAGTTTTTTTTTTTTTTAAAAGCTAAAGACCCAACTCTTTGGTCAGGTATTCAGTCGGTCATCTGACCATCATAAATTCAGCTTGGTCCTTGCAAAGGCAACACACATATTTTATTGGAGGAGGAGAAACAGAAATGTTTCCAGTGATAATGACTGACAAATATCGAAAATAGTTATTGTTCCAGGATTAGGGTAAAAACAGTGATGGGGATTTCTACATTTCAAATACCATAGCACCTCCCTTTTGTAAGTAGCCAAACCATTTAGGAAGAGTTTGACTGCAAACCTGTGTTATGCCAGGCAACACTCCATGCCTCATCTGCTTAGGAGCTTCCATTAGCTTTCCTTAGTGATAGGCCCAGCAGTGCAGGGTTAGCTCATTGGCTAAGGGTGTCAATTGAACACTATCAGCCAGTGAGTAAAGCCAGGCACCCTCAGGCTTAGCCTTCTGAAAGTGTTCTGTCTTATGTAGTGGAGATAGGAAGCAGCCCCAGGCCCACCCCTGGTAAGAAATAAAACCATTTTAAAATAGTTTGACTAGATACACGGGTGGGGAGACGGGCACCAGAGTGCTCCTGGCATCAAAGTTTGTTTGGAGTGTTTCTTTAATTTTATTTTTCAGATATTACAAACACATATCTGTTAAATATAGAGGCTAAGTAAACATAATATTAAAAATCTCAATGTCATAATTCCCTTCAAAATGTCAAAAAGTTATAGAAAAGAGCATAATAAATGTGTCACTTCAGTGGAGTTTATTTAGTCCTCCCCTGATCACCTGGGAATATTTCAGTCCTAAAAGTCAATTCATTAATGGTCCAATAGTGACTGGGTGAATACAAGTTACTGAAATCTCATATTGCTATCGTGTAGTATCTACTTGTCATGAGTACTCAGGGATCTTTCTTTTACCATTATTTAAGTGCATTGCCATTCCATAAATTACATGTCTGATTTTTTTCCCTAGCATTTACAAATATTGACCTTGATTTAATAAGCTTTCCAAATGATTCAATATTGATAGAAAAACTTTTCAAACTATATCAAATAAAAACCTAAAAACAAGTGTATATCAGGCATAGGCAACCCTCGGCACTCCAGATGTTCTGGACTACACCTCCCATGATGCTTTGTCAGTATTATAGGTGTAAAAGCATTATGGGGATGCAGTCCACAACATCTGGAGTGCCAAAGGTTGCCTATCCAAGGTATGGTGTTAAAATACGTAAACAATGGATTAATACAAAATTACTTAAAGAAGCAGCATCTTAAAAAGCCTAATAGCTCAAAAAACACTCCAGAGTAATATAACCCCAAAAAGGTATGCTGTGCCTTTAAGTATTAACTATTACCCTATATGTTTCTTCTTTTTTCATTTCCGTGTTATGATTTGATCTGACCAAGTACTGCAAGTTAGATTTTGCACTTCACACTAAATTAGAAATGTGCATGCACAGTTTGCATAGGTATATACATAAGCATTTTTGCACAAATATAAGTAAGCACAAAATATATATTTACAGAACCTATATCTACAAGACTCATTGATGCACTTTGGGATTGAAGGATAGCCTGTCTGGTCTGATCACACAGAAAAGCTACTGTAGCTTAAATTGCTGAAAAACATAATACTGGCCATGATAGAAAGGTGTCAGAATACACAGTGTATAACAGCTGTTTTTGCGTATTGAGCTGTGTAGCTGCAGACCAGATAGAGTGCCCATGTTGACCACTGCCGAATGTGCCTTCAATGGGGATGTGGGTTTTAGAACTGGACCATGGAGCAATGGAAGAAGGTTACCTGGTCTGATTAATCATGTTTTCGTTTAGATCGGGTGGATATCTGGCTGCGTGTGCGTAATTTTCCTGGGAAAGAGATGGCAGTAGCATGCACTATGGGAAGAAGACAGAGCGATTTTTATGCTCTGGGCAATGTTCTGCAGGGAAACCTTGGGTCCTGGCATTCATGTGGATGTTACTTTGACACATACCAACTACCTATAGATTGTTGCAGACTATGTACAACCCCTTTATGTCAATAGTGTCCCCTGATGTCAGTGACCTCTTTCAGGAGGATAATGCACCTTGCCACACTGTACCAATTGTTCAGGAATGGTTTGATGGAATATGACAAAACATTCAAGATGTTGCCATAGCTTCCAAATTTCCCAGATCTCAATCCGATTGTGCATTTGTGGGATGTGCTGAAACAAATCCAATCCATGGAGTCACCACCTCACAACTTGAGGGTCTTAAAGGATCTACTGCTAATATCTTGGTGCCAGATAACCCAGGACACATTCAGAGCTATTGTGGAGTCCATGACTGTATGAATTAGAACTGTTTTGGAAAAACAAAGGGATCTACACGATATGAGGCAGGTGGTTTTAATGTTGTGGCTGATTAATATGCCTATAGTTGATGTTAACGTCTCCTCAAAAGTCATGGTGGCTTAATGGCAAGTTATGAATAATATTTTCAAGAGGTGCAACATTGGATGAGACTTTATTTGGCCTCAGAGTTTGTAAATGTCTTAATTTTTAATACATATTATTACTTATTAATTGTTTTTTTATTAAAAGAAATTTCATAAGACACTCCGAAGAATTATATGGCTCAGGAATAAGCCATATAATTAGAGAATGTGAGAAAGGGCATAATCTTTTAAAACTCAACAGCCTGCCCATTGTTTAGTCCATGATCAAATCTCAAACAAAGCTTTCAATCACATGTGCCAGTATAAGAACGTATACCATGTCCATATAAGACTGATCCTGCCCATAAGGAAAGTCCAAATCTGAAATGCTCATGTTCTCTCTGCACAAGAGATGCAAAAATCCTGGGCAATCATTTCAACCTTCTTTGGGCCTTCTCGGCGAGGTGTCACTGATACCTCTTTAGACAAACTGAGCATGGGGTCTGTGTCTGGATTATCCTTGAGAGACCTCAAGCAAATGCTTTAAAGAAAAAACAGAGAACATAATAATTAGGCCAAAGAGCAGTTTATTTTTTATATAGTCCGATGGCTAATAATAAGCTTTTCAAATTATGTAATATTTTGGCTAAACTTTTGAAATAATTTTTTACCAAATATTCAATTATATATATTTTATATAAAAATGTCAATATATCAAAATATAACAAAACTGAAATATTTTTCATAATGTTAAATCATTTTAAAGGTTTAGCTAATTAAATGAAATCATTTGATGAACTTATCCAACAATATTAATTAGAGGCCTTTGTTTGGTCTCTTAACTCTATAAAAATGTGTATTTGGATTGCTTTTGTCCTGAGTTTTTCCTCACAATAAAAATACATTTCTAAATTGACTGAAGTAGCCTCATTCTTTGGGTTTTTATACTCATTAGTCTAATGTAATGTCTTTTGATGAAATAGCAAAATAAAAGGACTTTGGTTGTGAACTTATTTCAAAGCGTAAAGCAGGGGTCAGCAACCTACGCCATGTGTGCCAAGCATGGAACTCGAGGTGCCTCTGAACAGCACTCAATGCTATAAGAGCCAAACAGACTCTGGCCTATCAGTCCTGGTGGGACTTCAGATATCTGCTAATGCAAAAAGGTGGTGCGGGATAATCCTCAATTTACCATTCCAGCACTTGTGAGCAGAAATCCATACTGGAGTAGAGCAGCCCCCACCAACTATAGCAGCTCCTGCCTTTAGCCTGTACCTGGTCTACCTGGTCCCCACTGAATACCAAGGAAGCCACACACTAGATATTCACAGAACTGCAGAATAAGCCTCCACGTCATACAAATAATACTGACCACCCACAAACACACAAGTCCCCACAAACCTCACAAGCAGACTCTCGCATGTAATACCCCAAGCAGCCCCACACTCACACGCCAACAAACACACTGTGACATATCATCCACCCACACACACACACACACATACACAGCCCCCATACACAGCCTACATTCATAGGTATCATACAAAATACCACAAATTACTCATGAACATAGCTACGTGCGTACAAATACAATGATACAAAGCAGCTTCAGCATCTATAAATACCACAAGCAGAATACGGCAACATACACATCTGAATTTTAAAAAGATTGGGCCAGCACACCAAGGGACTTAAAGATATTGTTTTGGCACAGTACTACTAAAAGGTTACCTACCCCTGGCGTAAAGTATGCCTCAACTAAAAGTTACTGTAATATGTGCAATATTTAGGATGGCCACAAGATGGTAGACTGCCATCAGTAATTGTATTTAATGGCTTGTGTAGCTATAATTCTGCTACTTGAGAAATTGTTCTCCTGTACATGCTGGCAAACAAAAATGGTTCTATGTTATATGTACTACTAACATAATGCTTATTTAATCAAACCATTTCATTGATTTTAATTTTTACAGCATATTAATTCTGCATATTGTAGATGAGACATATAGTTAATGATGTGACTTGGTCAATGACCTCTTAAGTTCATTGTACAGCTTATTCATTAGCTGAACTCACTTATTAGTCTTTTGTCCAATATATTTTGATCTCTGTCTGACAGAGCATGTAGGCAGTGTCAAAAGCTATACTGTAAAGCTTAATTTTGAGAGAAATACACAGCATTTAAAAAAAACTGTCATCATTGGTTTTAAGTATTATTTTAAATAAAAGCTAAATCAATTATAACCTCTGTGTGTATTATTGTATTATTTTGTATACTTCCCAACTCCGGCATCCTGCAAATTGGAACGCCGGTGGGAGGGAGGTAAAGGGGGCAGGCCAGTGACACAATGCACAGAGAACAAAATGAAGAGTACAAAGGGTACATGACAAAAGAGTACAAATGTAAGGGTGGGTATATCACAAAATATTTGACAATGGCATGTGGTGGCAATGATCGCGAATGTCACAGTGAATAAAAGGGTTTGTTACATAAGAACAATCAAATTACAAAATATCAGTCATTTGTAGAACAGTTGGCATAAACAAGGAATTTATAGATATTGTGGGTAATAGACAAATAAGGCAGAATGATGGACTGTGGTCTGTAGTATTAGATCAAATGGTAAGCTTTGAGTGCTATCAAGGTGTGGCCCATACATCCCAAACTTGGTGAAACCTATGAAAAGACTTTAAATAAAGATGTGGTCTCTCTAAGGCCCTCCAAAGTGCAGATAAATAGTGAGTGGGCCACTGCTGGCTTGTACAATGAAAAAGGGGCCCAGGTGTCTCATCTTGCACCTCCGAGAGGTTCTCTCCCGTGTGTGTGAGTCACAAGCGTGTTGCAAATCAGGTGCAAGCAGGTCATTGAATTCACTTGTGTTGCGCAGAACAAATACTAATAAATAATAATAATAATAATCAAATTAAAAATAATCTCTGAAAGTAAGTGGTAGTGGGAACGAAACAATAAGTCAACGCTGATATTTTTTAAGTCTGTAATGATTTAAGTAAACTAGAAAAATGGTCAGAGCTGTGGCAACTGACATTTAATGTGGATAAGTATAAGATAATGCATCTGGGGCAGAAAAACCCAAGGGCAGAATATATAATATTTGATAGAGCCCTAACCTCCACATCTGAGGAAAGAGATTTAGTGGTAATTATTTCAGATGACTTAAAGGTAGAAAGACAATGTAATAGAGCAGCAGGAAACAGTGACGTCACTAGGGATGGGGTGGCAGAGGGGGCCCCCCTACATCATGCAGTGCCCAACCTTGTGCCCCCCAATTGAAATTGAAGTCAGGAACACTTCATCTCCCTTCACAAGCTGCCACAGCACTGTCACTGTGGAACTGGGTTCCACCCTTTTCCCAGGAGAGGCCAGAAGGGGCACTGGGCTGGGAGGACTTCCTCCTGGGTTATAGAGAGCAGCGCAGGGGAGACACAAGGAGAGGAAGCTCAGCTCTGCACAGACACATCCAGGCAGCTGCTGGTGGTAAGTGTGAGTCCGTGTGTGTAGTTCAGTCTCTATGGGGGAAGGAGGGAGGAGGGTCAGTCTGTGTGTGTGTGTGTGTGTGTGTGTGTGTGTGTGGATCAGTCTGTGTGTATGGGTCAGTGTGTGTGTGTGTGTGTGTGTGTGTGGATCAGTCTGTGTGTATGGGTCAGTGTGTGTGTCTGTGTGTGTGTGTGTGGATCAGTCTGTGTGTATGGGTCAGTGTGTGTGTGTGTGTGTGTGTGTGGATCAGTATATGTGTATGGGTCAGTGTATGTGTGTGTGGATCAGTCTGTGTGTATGAGTGTGTGTGTGTGTGTGGTCTGTATGTATGTGCCTGTCTGTATGTCTCTGTGTGTGTGTGTGTGTGTGTGTGTGTGTGTGTGTGTGTGTGTGTGTGTGTGTGTGTGTGTGTGTGTGTGTGGATCAGTCTATGTGTATGTGTGTGGATCAGTCTGTGTGTATGGGTCAGTGTGTGTGTGTGTGTATCAGTCTGTGTGGGGTGGGGTCAACTTGTGTGTATCGGTCAGTCTGTATGTCATTCTCTGTGTATGGGTGTGTGGTGGTGTCAGTCTGTGTGTGGGGGGGTCAGTTTGTGTATGGGTCAGTCTATGTGGGGTGGGTCAGTCTGTGTGTGTATGGGTGTGGGGGGTCAGTCTGTGGGTGGGATCAGTCTGGTGGGGATCAGTCTGTGTGAGGGGTGGGGGATCAGTCTGTGTGAGGGGGTGTGGGGTGGGTGTGGTGGGGGTTCAGTCTGTGTGTGGGGTGGGGCTCAGTCTGTGTTTGGGGGGGCTCAGTCTGTGTGTGTTTGGGTCAGTCTGTGTGTGTTTGGGTCAGTCTGTGTGTGTTTGGGTGTGTGAGGGGATCAGTCTGTGTGTGGAGGTGGGGGGTTCAGTCTGTGTGTGGGGGGTGAGTTTATGTTTATGGGGGTTCAGTCTGTGTGTTTGTATGGGTCAGTCTCTATACGTGCTTGAGCTCCTAGAGAGATACCCCCCCTGTACCCAATGGATAGGCAGCCTTCTAAACCACCACGGATCTGATTGTGCCAACCACTTCCTGCAAGGTAAGATGAGGGGAAGGGGAATATTCTTTTTTTTCTTGTAAACAATTATGAAAGTAAAAATTGTAAAGCTCTTCCCTATCCCACTCTCTACACCCCCTGAACACAGTACACCCATATATATATATGTATATATACACACACACACATACACACAATACTTTAGAAAGAGTTCAGAGAAGAGCTACTAAACTGGTTCATGGATTGCAGGATAAAACTTACCAGGAAAGGTTAAAGGATCTTAACATGTATAGCTTGGAGGAAAGACGAGACAGGGGGGATATGATAGAAACATTTAAATATATAAAGGGAATCAACACAGTAAAGGAGGAGACTATATTTAAAAGAAAAAAAAACTACCACAACAAGAGAACATAGCCTTATATTAGAGCGGCAAAGGTTTAAAAATAATATCAGGAAGTATTACTTTACTGAGAGGGTAGTGGATGCATGGAAAAGCCTTCCAGCTGAAGTGGTAGAGGTTAACACAGTAAAGGAGTTTAAGCATGCGTGGGATAGGCATAAGGCTATCCTAACTATAAGATAAGGCCAGGGACTAATAAAAGTATTTAGAAAATTAGGCAGACTAGATGGGCCGAATGGTTCTTATCTGCCGTCACATTCTATGTTTCTCCATTTTTATAAAACCCTACATATTATCTTTATATTTGATATAAAATGACAGTACGTATTAAAGGGTTAGTACAATTACTATAAGCGTTCCAATAATAAACATGTTCTCTTCTTAGAGCAAAAGGTTTGACTACTTACAGTGGGGGCGGAGGCGTCAAGGCACTCCTAGCAACAAAGCCAATTCAGCATGTCGTACTGGTTATTGAGCTCAGAGGATCCTTTTAAAGATCTGCCAACACAAAACTATTTTTTAATATTATAATCCTTTCTTTAATAAACTATATAAAAAAAAAAAAATGGAAAACCCATCCCTACTTTTAGTACATGACAGGATCTGTCAGTGTCTGAATACAGACAGTCTATCCGTGCTGGGAGCGAAGCAGGAACGGCCATAGAGACTAACTGACGCTTTTCAAACACTGTCTGACCCAGTGAGCGTTTATATGGCTCAAGAATCCGGTCATATACTAAAGTTAGATATTACTTTCTCTATTTTTATTTTTTTTTACATATACTTAATTAAAAATATATATATTTCCTATCAATGCTTGATAAGAGGAATAATATATATTAAAAAAAATAGTTTTGAGGTGACAGCCATCCTTCAGTTCATAACAGTCACAGTCTGGCTGCTATAGTTCTGTTTAGCAGTTCTAGTCATGCTATGTAGCAATTAAAACTGCTCTTTGGGCATAAATTACTTATCTCATAAGTACCTATTGTACCTAGATCAGACCCTCTAGACCAGAATAAGAGGATTCTGATTGGAGGATCTCATCCTAGTTGGCGGGGGAGGGGGGGGAGAGGGGGAGGAGAG
The DNA here is from genome assembly GCA_933207985.1 of Pelobates cultripes. Lineage (NCBI taxonomy): Eukaryota > Metazoa > Chordata > Amphibia > Anura > Pelobatidae > Pelobates > Pelobates cultripes. The sequence continues at coordinate 199,989,678 of OW240916.1, forward strand.
GAGGGGTCTGCTGACCAACTCATTAAACAGTGTATCTAGGAACACTTCATAGATATGTCATCTGTTTTCATTCTTTTTTTTCTCAGATACCAGCTTTCCTGTATATAAGATATTAGCATATCAGTACAGAGTTTCATATTAGAACCTGAGGAGGCGGCCAAAGGCTGGCCGGATAAGGGGCATGTGTGGGTATGGGAAAGTGTAGGTGTAACTGGGGAGGAGTGTTAGGTAAGGGTGTGGTAGGGGTGGGAAGGAGGCAGTGGGATATATATAGGCGGGCATTTTGCCCCCTTACCTCAGCCATTTTAAAATCCCGGCGTAGTAACAGCTTCCCACCCTCCCTTGTAGCTTGGCTGGTGTTTTGTGAAGTTGACCCTTTTTTCCTGTTGTAGCTGGCGGGTAAGGTCCTTACCAATTGGGATTGAATCAGGAGTACATGGGGAAGAAGGAAGGTCGGGGCTGATCCCTCCCCTAACCTCTGGTACATGTTTGGATAAACGGAGGTGCCCACTGAGCCAAAGGCATTGTGGTATGGTAAAGCCAAGTTGATGGTCAGGACGGAGGGGTAAGACATGTCCCAGGAAGATTCGGGATTATCGGTGCAATGAATTGGCGAGGACGAGTTACGTTAAATATAGTATTATGTAAATATGTTAAGTTAGGGTTAACGATATTTGTTCAAGTGTAAATAAGGCTGTGGCCTATTTTATACCACAAGTATGTCTTAGGTTTTCATTGTAAATAGGGTGGTTGGAATAGGGGATTTTTGGTGTCGCACTACACGGTACCCATTACCTACAGACAAGTGCTTTCTGGTATCTGCTGTCCTACGTATACACTAGGAAATCCACACAGGCAAACACTGACAGTACAATGAGTCGTGCTGAAGTGACCTTAAATGTGTCACTCTCATAGGACATTTTGTCTATTTTGGCCGAAAAAAAAAAATATTCACCATCAAGGTCATTTACAAAAAGTGAGAATTGTCAGGAATTCAAAGTGAATTTCAGATTTAAAGCCATGGGGAGAATTCTTCCAGTCAGCTTTGCTACCATTTCAGCTATTTTGCACTAAAATGTAAAACTCAGTTTGAATTCCCGACAATTCTTACGTAGTAAATAACATTGCTTTAAATACTGACATATTCACATGTTGCAGGGTTATTACCAAAATTGCCAATTCAAATTGAATTTAAAATTTAGGCTAAAAATAGACAAAGTAAAACCTAGCTCACTTCGAGGCTATATGGGCCTAAATTTTGAAAATCCCCTTCAATTCACCTGGAAATGAATTTCAGAATTCAGGCTAAAATAGCCAGTATGTAAATTATTGTGAGTGGGAGTTTTTTCAAAATTAGCACTTTTCCCTAAATTTCACTATCCATTGTTCAATTCACTACAATTTGTTGTTAGTGAGTAAATCCCAATGTGACATTCCTGTTAGTCAGGTTCAGTATTATAAGTGCCAACTGCAAGGCCAATTAACCTCTCATCAACCTCTTAACAGAAACTAATTAGTAGGTCAATTGTAACTGCGACTTTAATTTGTTTGTCTCAAATTACTCAAGCCCTGAAGGCAAGTTTACTCTTCGTTTGATGCTGCAAACATTGAACCAATATTGTTGTTAGTGCGCCATTTTAGGGCAGTGGTAACTCCAAGCAAGTAACTGCAAAAGAAAAAATCCTTATAGAAATAATAAACGCATGCAAATGTTATTTAAGGAATTACAACAGGCAGTCAACATCTTGGTGAATTATTACCTTTTACTCTCCATGTATAAACGTGGTTATTTACTTATAGGGCTGTTCACTAAAAAAGGAATTCAAGGTGAATTTAAAATTTAAGGTCAAATTGACGAACTGAAATAATTCTCTCAGTCAGCTGTGCTTTCCATTCAGCTACTGGGGCCTTAAATTTGAAATTCACTTAGAATTCACCTTGAATTATTTCTTTAGTTAATAACCCTGAAAAGGCTAAACTGTTGGGAATTCAACTTTACTTTGGTCTAAAATTTAAAATTCACTTTAATTTCTCACAGTTCTCACTTTAGCGAAGGAAGAGAGAAACTCTTTAAAGAGCCCCTAGGCAAATGCTGGTCTATAGATCAACTATTTTGTTATTAAAGCATCACCTTTGTGATATTAGAGTATGCATCTTTTTTTCTTCTCTCTCATTGGGGACCCATTGTATGTCTCATCTGGTAATTTTGTGTACTAAGCTCATATTTATGTAATTTGCAGCTTAGGCACCATAACAACTTCATCTAAATGAAATGGCCCAATCACACAGAAGAGTTACTTTAGCTCTAATTGCCGAAAAACTTGCTTGTAGCTGCAGACCAGTCAGAGTGCCCATGAAGACCCCAGTCCACCGTCAAAAGAGCCTTTGATGGGAACATAAGCATCAGAACCATGGAGCAATGAAAGAAGGTTTTCTGGTCTAATGAATCACATTTTCTTTTATATCAGGTGGATGATTGAGTGTGTGTGTCGTTTACCTGGGAAAATAGATGGCAGCAAGATGCACTATGGGATGAAGGCAGGCCGGCAAGAGCAGTGTTATGCTCTGGGCAATGTTATGAAGGGAAACCTTGGGCCCTTGCATTCGTATGGATGTTACTTTGACACATACCACCTCATTTTTAAAGTGTCGTGAGACCGCTGTCAGCCAATCAGCTGTGCCCCTGACTGGGTAACTGAAATTTCAGAAGCTAGGGGGGAGTTGAGATCCCAAAGGTAACTTTGGGGTTAAACCATTTAAGCACATTTTAATCCCTTGAGGTAAGAGTGTGCACATTTTAATCCCTTGAGGTAAGTTGTTATGGTGTCTAAGTGTGCCTAAACTGTCCCTTTAATAAAACTGCTACTTGAAAAGAGGAAGTTTAGGAAATAGCGATACAATTTTGGGGCAAGGTGCTAAATGTTGCTAAGCAACAAATTTACTTTTTGCCTCAGAATTTCTCTTCTGAACCATGTATAATAAAGTTAATTTTAGGAAAGTATCCTTAATGTACATAAATCTTTATACTCAGTTAGCTTGGGTTTATTGCTTGTTAATTGCTGTAAATGTAAATGTCAAGAAGCAGAGTCTGTAGCACGAACATTTCACGCTCTGTTGATGCTCCCATGACATTGTTTATGTAACCCATTTTAACCTATGATTGCAATATAATAGAAAAGCTTCACTTGAAGCCATGTCATTATGGAAGCTTGTTGGCTTTTAGAGATCTTTATTAAAGGAACACTGCAAGCACTATACCCACCACTGCTCACCAGGAGGGCTCTTGCTCCCCCACTGGGTGTAGTCCTAACATTTTTAAATGTTACATCTTACAATCTTACGTGGGGAACACCAGAAACTGCTCCCTGACTTAAATTTATAATCAGGGAGCATGTCAATTCGGTGAGAAGACCTTTAGAAACACCAATCTCACGTCACCTAAAGCTCCATCATGCAAACTCCTCCAACCACATTAGATTTATGGGGATAGAACATATCCCACAAACACAACGTAAAGATGACTGGGACAGGAGATTGAAACATCGTGAATCCTATTGGATCTACAAGTTAAAAACTCTTTCTCCTCAGGGACTTAACGAGGGCTTCTCCTTCTCTGCCTTTCTATAGTCTGTACATAGCTCTCTTCCTTAGTTTATGGAAGATATATTCCTACCCCTTTTTAGGAATTGTAACATAGATGTAAATACTTTATTTCAATTACTGGTGGCTAATATCTTCCCTTTTCCTTTTGCAATTTCTTGAGTTTCATAAGCCTTGATCACAATATTGCTCCCTTAAAGACAACACACGCTTACTCATTTTCATATTTTGGAGTATTGATGACTCCTTATTTATTAATTTCCTCTTGAATATTGGGCTCCTTAATGAGTTCCCAATTGAGGACATTACACACATTACTTGATATTGACTTGTTAGTAACTGTATATACCTAATACCATCCAGTTTATCTTTTTGACTGTTTATTGGATCAATAGTTACATTGACATACCAAGGAATTAATTCAACACATGTTTATTCATTGCTATTACTTAATTGTACAACTTATGAACATTTTATTTGTTGTATCCTCTTGTTTCACATTTGTAATTATTGGGTATCCTTATATTATGACTTGTGGGTGGTTTCCTTTATTAATGCAGTATTCCAGCCTTGGAACTAACAGCTGGAGTTCGATCGATCCCACGTGGGCTCCAAAATGTAAACAAACCGCTCAGTATTGTTATGGCGAGGGTGCCTATTCCACATGCGTCTGCAAGGCCCCTTCTCTGACAACGTCATGAACGGGCCAGCGCCAATGTTGGCTGATGCGCAATTGACTCTTATGAGTCTCCCCGTCCCCTGCTCACGTCTGAAAGTCCCGCCCCTGATAGAGTCACGAGCAGGTTCTTTGGCGGAAGATCGATAATAGACTCGTATGAGTGTAATTGCCTCACTTAGAGGATATATGAATCTTTATGAATATGAGGGATGCATCTCAACCGCTCCAGAGAAACTGCTCTACCTAGAATGAAGGGGCTCTCGCCGATTGGCTGTATGAGAGGTTTGTATTTAGTTACCACCCTTCCCTTCATTCATTAGTATGAGGAGCTTCACGCCCCAAAAGGGAGAGAGCACTGAAAGTGGGAAGTACCTGCACCTAGTGATTAATGAAACTGGTCATTTGGCACACCCACTCCACACAGCAGTGGATACTTAATTGCAATCAAGGGCATATATATCTCCTAGACCATCCAGTTCACATTCACTGCTCCTGACGACGGCGTGTTGATACGCCGAAACGCGCGTCGAGCTATTTGTTTATTTATTTTCTCACCTTTATTGGTAGCACTATGCACTAGTTTTAGTTAATTTAAGTGTGTTTTGTTTATCTTAGCTGAGGAAGGGACAGAGGTTCAGGTAGGCACTAGTGGGTTATCCACGGTGCCGAGGTATAATAGGGATAGCCTTGCTTCACTCTAGCATTTGGCTTTGGGGGATTTTGAGAGGGGTTCCCCTTCTTAATAATTTAATTAATTTCCCCCCACCCCTTCCCATTTTTTACCTCTGTGTAGTCCTGTTCCAGTTTTTCAGCTTATTCCGCTGATTCTATACACAGCTTTTTCTGTGCCTATATGCCTTCTACTATATGTCTCTAATATAGACATTTAGATTGTTCTCTAGCCTTTACCCTCCTCTTATTGGTCTATTCCATATACTATTTCCTTTAGGTCTATTAAAGGAAGGGCTTCATTTTTTAACATGTTATTCCCTTTTTGGACTTTCAGTCTGCTCTCTCTCTATTTTTTTGCTCCCTGACTCCACTACTAACAACAAAGAGCCTAAAGTTTCCAAGCAGGAATTTCTGCTAGCTCTCCTGAGCTAAGCCCTGTGATAAAGGGCTAGCTCATTGGTTGAGAGTAACAGCTGATTGCTCTCAGCCAATGAGCTTTGCCTGCACTGCAGGGCTTAGCTCAAGAGACCCAAGGAAGCTTCTGGTTAGGAATATCCAGCTCTCCCACCTTATTAGTCAAGGCATAGAGTGCCACCTGGTGTACCCCAGGTGAAGAAGTAAAACTGTTCAAAAACAGTTTGGCTACTTACAATGGGGATTCGCCAATGAACAGTAATGGTTATGGTGCTTGGAGCATTCCTTTTATAACAATGGAACTGTTGTCCTTTGTAAAACCAATTCAGTTCTAAAAATGTACTCTATGTTTGTATGAATTGGTTGCACTCACAAGTTTTGCCTGTTCCAGACCTGTTCCAGAGTGGTAAACCAATTCATGAAAGATTCAGCCCTCAGTCAAAAATTTTATATCTACAGTCAAGAGTTACATAAAGTTCCATGACCACTTCAGTGATTTGAAGTTGTCATGGTGCCACCAGCCTATATGTGCAGCATTTCACTATAAAACACTGCACATTGGTGGACAGTAAAAAAAGGGATATGCAATATGAGCCTCCGTGTCTTGTTATAAAATTATTCTGCTGCGTACGTGTAACTCCACCTCTAGCAGCATTATTGGGGCATAAAAAACCAGCCCAGCAAGAGAGCTCACTGAACTTGTCCTCCCCCTACATCCCTCCCCTGGAAACGTTTTTTTTAGAACACTGGTATGTCTTTGGGATTTACCATTATATCGAATGCCAAGGGGTTGGGGTTGTAATTTTCTGCCTTTGAATACAGAAACCCAAATTTGAATACAGAAGCTCAGGTGTGGGATTAAATATGCAGTATGCAATGCACAACATTTATACTTGCCAATTTACAAAAGGTGAGTGAAAAATGAGCCATGGGGTTGTACCCATAACCAGTGCATCTCTTCTTGGAGCTGAGGCCCACCTGTGGGAGGCCTTAGAATTAATGGTAGATATAGGGCTTGTGGGTAGGGGAGGAATATGGCTAAGTTATAGCAGGGAGGTGGATAAATGAGCTATCAATGGAAGGATGAGGAAAGGCTGATTGCTAATAGGGGGAGAAATTAGCTGTTGACTATGGTATACTGAGTGTTGATTATAGGGAGTAGAAATAGACCACTGCCTATGAGGGTTGCATTTACATATACACATAGACACACCATACACATACACCCCTATATACACACACATGTTGTGAATATACTCTGGAGGTGTAATATATATAAGTTACATCATTTTACTAGCATTATGCAAAATGCCATTTAATGCATTCTCAGTCAAGCACTGTTGGAGTGAGATCAGAGTAAGTTCAGCTATCACTGGGTCAGACAGGAATGATTAATTTACTATCCAAAACTACACATTCAGAGTTGTTTACTAAAGACAGAATTCAAGGTTAATTTCAAATTTGATAACCAGCTAGTTCAAGTGAGAGCATAGCAATTTTGATGTTCAATGTGAAATTCACTTTCAAGTGACCTTAAATTCTTGTCATGGCTACAATACCCAACTTACAAGTGTAGGTGAGGAAATGAAGACAGAAAGGTTGTATTACCGGACCTTTACAATGACCGAGTTTAATATTTAAAAGAGATAAAGCATAAACGTAAAACTGTCAGGGGTGGCGGTCCAGAGACCGGGACCCAGTATGCCTGAAGATGGTAGGAGTTAGTGGAAATGGTCAGGGTCTGGTGTAGGGTAACCACTCGCCCCCTGGTGTTGAGCACCAGGGTTTGTGTGGCCACATACCAGGGCCCTGAAGTAGCTACTGCGGATCCCAGGAGCTTGATAATATGCAGATATGTATCCAGTACTAGAAACAAGGCAAGATTAGAATAGGCAACAAACAAGATAACAAGACAAGACTAGAAGAACCCACAACCGGAGCAGGACAGAAAGCAGATCACGACATGGACAGGGCTGTACATGAACTGGGAATACCAGACTAAATAAAACAAGATAATATATACTGTTCCCACCTCCTATTACCTGTTCCACCGCCTATAACCTCCGATCCAGTAGCAGCCCTTTATTTAGTCTACCTCAATACAAAAAGAAAGCAGCCTAATCCTCCTTTTCCTACAGAGCACCGCAATTATGGAACGATCGCCCGCACACTTTCAAATCTTCCCCAAGCCTTAAATCCTTTAAGAGATCCCTCTCTACATACCTCAAAACAGAAAGCACCTGTCATGGTTGATTATATATTTCCTACCTGTTCTATGTTTAATTTTGTATATATTGTGTATTAATATTGTTTTTGTATTTTATTGTACCCCATTGTAACAATGCAATGTTTTGTGGACCCTGGACATACTTGAAAATGAGAGAAATCTCAATGTATCTTTCCTGGTAAAATATTTTATAAATAAAAATAATACAAGGCAAAACAAGAGGAGAAATAACTAAGTACTATATATGTAATAAACATTGGAGATTTAGAGATACATAAATGGCCAAGATGTATGCAGCCCACCACTGCACCAAAGTACTCCAATTATGGTGGGTCCTAACTGCCTAGTTATGCATGACTAAAAGTTCAATAATAAAACACACACAGCACTTACTTGCAAGGAAAGGAGCAGAGGAATGAGACTACTGCTACCAGGAACACACTGAAACAAAAGGATAAATGGCAAAGGAACGGGTGTGGCAACAAAAAAACAAACATTTAAAGAAATCCAGGAGACTGGGAATTACAGGAATGGAATACAGGAATGAACGCAGAAAGCCCAGCATAAAGAAAACCAGACATGGAGCAGAGAACCAGAAAAACCAAGTAAAACTAAACAAGAATTTTAAAATAGTACTGGATACCAGAAGCCATGGCAGAAGTGATCCGCAGACAGGAACAGGACGTGACAAAACTAGCCAAGATCAGGATACCAAAAATATGAAAATACAATATAACTAGCAAGGTCAGGATTACAGAGGTTAGGAGAGTCAGTAAACAATAAATAGAAAATCAGGGAATATATAACTCACTATACGAGGAGCCAAGAGAAAACCACTACAGGGCAATGGCTATGAGGCTAAAACTTTATTTAAATACTTAGGTGGACACTGATTGTTCCACGTCACTCCTTCAACCCAAAAAGTGCAGTAAAGGGGTCACAGTGATGAGATAGAACTGCCAGAACAGGAAATTACCGCAGGCGTCATATTTCTTTTTTAATCTATAAACTAATGGACACTTCAAAAGAAACAGAATGGGCTCTGGGAAGATAAATTAGTATTTAAACATAAATATTAACAATAAGACAAAAATCAAATCAACAACATCTACAAGACAAAACAGAAAAATCAACTATTTGGGGAAGGTCTGAAGTGTCAGATTGTAAGTAGATGCTGACAAAGTTAAAAGATGATAGGATATAGCTGGTTTTATTTTCATATTTTTGAAGTAAATGAGAAGCATGGAAACTAATCAGTGTAAAACTATTATCTTTATCTATTATCACATCGAGTGTATTTTCCAATTTTGTGGAGTCGACAGAAAACTGCACAGTTGTGCTAGTTTTGGATCTAGGCTAATAGTGGGTTAATAGCCATCCCAAGTACTTTGCTAAGCAATGCAAAAACTCTATTCCATAGATCTGCAACCATGCCACACATCCAACACATATAGTGTAGCCTCCCCTCAAACCAAATCCTCAAGAATAAAGTGAAGAGAGTCCTTGGTAAACATGGTTTATAGCCATTTTCTCATATTACAATGCAGTTGGACATACTATAACATTGTTCACAAATTTTCTTCCATGCATCGACTCTCATCCAGGTCTCTCTCCTACAACACCTGGAACTATATCTGAACATTTTCTGAAATAGATTGCAGCATATTATATATATAGAGAGAGAGAGTTTTTTTGTCCTATATTATGCTATTTAAACTTAAATGCAGTAAGATTTGTATTAGCTGGTCCAGAAGAAGAATGTCTCCAAAAGTCTAATATACCCACAAGGTTATCTTTTTTCTCATTTGGCATATCTATGGATTCTTTAGAAATAAATTTAGCATAGCGAGGCTCCCATATGCCCCTGCCTATATCAGAAAATGTGAGAAGCAATTTTGAGAGCCACCATTCACATCTCCTCTCTTCTTTTCCACTATGCTGGTGGGATCCTGGATTTCCAATACTTGGCCTCATCAAGGAGACACAACTGGAGAGATCATCCCTATATTTTCTCCTCTTCCACAGATTTTATGTGTGAGATATCAACGATAAAAATTCTTCTCTATTTTTTTAGATACATCAACCGTTAACAGGTTAGAGATTTTGACCGGCAATCAGAAATCATTTTCAATATCAACCTAGCAATGAATACTAGTCTTTAAATGGCATTTTAATGCCTGGGCAAGCTGGGCAGTCCTGTAAAATATTATTGAGTTTGGAATACAAAAACCTCAGGCAAATCTCAAACAGATAACAACATTAGAAGACAACCTAGCTTTCTTTCCCATCCAAACAAACCTTGACATATGCTTTTTAGCCTCTGAAGATCATCCATATCAACTGCTACTGGCAGCACCCCAAGAGATACAAAATTTTTGGAAGTGTTATCATTTTCAGTGAATTTATACATCCTATCAATTATATGTTGTATGGTGTCCATTTCTTTAAAAGTGAGTGTAGATCTTTCAGAAGAGAAGGATAGTTATGAACCTATTAATTGTATGATGGTGACAATAATTATATCCCTAAATAGTCAATATAGTTATTGCTCCCCTTAAAACCAAAATAATGTGTCAAGTTCACAGATTCTTCATTGTTTAGTGAGACATTAAGAGCCCTACATTTTTTGTTTGGTTCATAAACTAAAATACAAAACGTATCCAATACACACCAAAGTGATAGTATATGGGAAAAGCCACGGTCCCTTCCCTGATGGTGACCTCACATAAACAAAATGTATACAGAAAATGGGATACAGCTGGATATGTAAAACAAAATATAACAAATAGTGCAACACTGTTGGAGGAGGTTTGCAGTGCACCCAATTATATAACAATTCTAAACATATCTAACAATTATACAATGTTACAATTATAAAAATGTCTAACAATTGTTAGATATTTTTATAATTGTACAAAAGGTGGGCTTAACCTATTTTCCAAGCTCTTTTCAAATACCCTTACATCTGTATTGATAAGTGACACAATGCTGAAATCTGAGCATCTAGTTGACTTTCTTCTTTCTTTGGACACTACTACAATAGTTACTTCCAACATTTCTTTTGGAAAAATCTTGTCCTAAAGTAATTTATTCACATAAAAAATATGTTGCTTTTTCTTGTTAAAATCTTGACATATTTACATTTTCTTTAAATAGTTTGAAATCATGCTCATTTTTTTCATGAATAATAAATAATTTTTTATTATACAGTAAGTGGAAGAAAATCACAAATAAATAAGGAACACATCTAGAATAGAATAAAATAAACTGTTAGTTCACCCTTTTCTACCAAAAGTTCCATCTATATAGCAGGAGGTACTATCAACTCTCAGCCTGTTTGCCAACATTCTATCAGGTTTATTAGCTTTTTTAAATGAAAGTCTGTCTACTCTTCTGAGTTTTCTCTTTGACGCATCTGTTCGAAGGTCCTTCATTTCTGCGTGTTTCAATGATTGAGTCACTAGGATATCTTCATCTCACTTATTTTGCTGTTTTTCGTTCATATCTCTCAACTCTGATTCAAGGCGAACAAGCTTAGCCTTTCTAAATCTTCCTCTTTTTGTCGATAATCAGATTAGCGCAAATGTTATCAAAGTAGAGTTCACTGTCACTATTAACACTTCAGTAAGTTTCTTGGTCAGTTAATTATAGTTATTTAACTGAAGTGGTTTTTAATTGTTCCACAAAATGAGAAACATTCCTTCTTGACTCTGTAATGTCAATCATATTTCTTATTGAGTCTGGAAGATGCTCAACTTCAATAAATGTGTAATAATTTCTTTTATATTCTATGATTGTTCAGCGATCATTAATTTTGAATAAAAAGGTGCATAGCAAATAAAGGGTTAATTACAGAACTTTGCTGGTGTGCCACCTTTTATGGTTTTGGACTAATTCTCATGTTAAAGTCATTATGTCCTCAGGGTTTGACTAAGAGATGAGCAGCACTAACATTAATAAGCCCTTAGAGAGAGTACTGTTGCCTCTGATTAGCGATATGTCTTGGCTGCTGAAAGCAAACAAAACATGGCTCAAAAACACAACAGTGCAGACACCAAATAGGCAAATACTGAATATCAGGCAGTCAGAAACGCAACAGTGGCATCAGTAAGTACTAAGCACCAGTCACTACAGAAGAGATTATGCAAAAAAATTTTAATATTTTTCCTGTATCTGCTATTCTGCACATGTTTTCCATTGTGACATAGAGCTTTCCTGTTATAGGTGGCAAATTGTGATGTTTTCAACTATCATTGAAGGAAGAGAGAGAAAGATTTGGACCATTTAGCAGAGCACAATCAAACAAATATGTAGCTAAACTTGCAGTCAGGGTAAATGGGTAAAATAAAGGGGGGGATACAAACAGTAAATGATGGGAAGGGATAAAATGTATGGTTAATTTAAAAAAAGGATAGGTACAAAAGGAACAGGGGTTAAAATGAATAACAGGGCACAACTTGAATATGAAGTGTCTTAAATGAAGTAAAGAGTATACAGTCCAAAATAAAATAGAAGATATATAGATGAACTAGAATTAAATGGTGGCAGAATGGGGATAATTTCAAATCCAGGAAGGCTGTGTATACCTAACCATGCATAGAGTATAAGGGTGCTGCTGGAACAAACTGATACAGCATGCACAATCCAGTTCACTCACTCGACTTAACACCAGCTGGTTAGAGCAGAGTATTTCTGTGCAGCTTTTTGATACTCGTCCATGCCACACAGAGTTGTATTGTTCAGTAGCTCTGGGTTTTCCTCCTTTATATTACTTCTTAAATTTTTTTGTTGTGGATCAAATGACCATGACCACCTCGTCATTAAAAGTCACTGTAATGTGCGGTGTGTGTGTGAGCTCCAAAGCAACAAAAACTCACACAGTGTCATCTGTATCAGATTATCACAAAACTCCACACCATTAAAACTTCCTGTATGTGTGCATATAGGTAATGTAGTGTGTGTTTATGTGTGTGTATAGGGGATGTGGTATGTGTGTGCATGTAGTGTGTGTATCTGTCTATATATTTGAAGAGAGTAGGGGAGCAAATACATTTTTATTATATTAAAATAAAGTATATTTTCCTTTTGGCCAGGGGATGAGGACATTCAGATCCCTGGTGGTCCAGTGGTGAGACCTTCTGGTTTGCACCTTCAGGTAATGCAGACCTTGTATATTTGTTATGCTTTCCTTCCAACAATTTGGAGTGGAAAAAATCTGGAAGGGATGAGCGGGACCCATCAGGGGTGTCGCCAGTGACTATAACCACACCACTAGTGATGTCCATAATAGGCAACAGGGCATGCCTGGAAACAGGCCAACCATCTAACTTGCCAGGCCAACCCACTAACTGGTCTGCTCCCAGTCTTCAGAACTATGCAGGGAGCACTGAAGCATGGTCCTAGTGCAAACTACAAAGCAAAAGCTCATTTTATGATGCACAAGCGCTTTGCTACCTGAGAACTGATCCATAGATCCCCAGATTTGACACCATGGAATGGAAGCATGGCAGGACCCCAAAATTAGGACCTTGAAATGGGGACAGTTGGAAGGGCAACATTCCAGTACACTGCCATGCTGTCAGTGATAGTGCAGAAACTTGTGGAATCTACAATGTCTGCCCCAGCAAAGGTTTAGATCAAAAGGTCTCCCAGTCATCCCCCTATAGTGGATGACTGGGAGACACACAGAGAAGCTATGAGTACAAATAGACACACAGAGGAGTTTGGGCAAAAGGAGACAGACAAAGGAGCTGGGAGAAGTAAAAGACACACAAAGTTGGCAATTTTTTTTTTTGGGGGGGTGGGCACAAGTAGCTGGTCTTGCCTACGGCGCAAAATAGTCTTGTACTGGCCCTGCAATGTATGACCATATATATATTCCCTTGATAAAGAAACGCTGTTGTTTTTGCCCCAATAAAGCTGCTATTATTTGTTATCCTGGAGTGGCTGAACCATTATTATTTCTGCATATATATCCCCCACCATTATTTTTGCCTAAATCTATTATAAACTGTCATATTTTGTGAGCTTTGAAGCAGGTGTTAAAGTTGAATAATTTAGACCTAATTTGCCTAACTTGTATTTTGTATCAGTTGGTCCCAGCAACACCCCTATACTACAGTATGTGTATGTTTCAGTGTGGTCTTAGTTTCATTTGTATATATGCTTGGTTTTGCACCCCTCTCTGTCACAGGTACCTTATTCCAGTGCCCTATTTAACTTTGACCTGCAGAGAGTCCCAGGAGGAAGCATTTCCCAAGTAAATTGATTAATCACATTAGAGCAGACAATGGGTTGGTAGGATTGGACCTGCCAAGAATGGGGTTCATTAGCATTGTGGCAGGCTTACGCAATGTATGATCACATATTGTAACTAAGCCCACATTATATTTGACAGTCATGTATTTTTAATGTCTATTACATGTTGTGAGCCTTGATGGTGGTGTATGTATATTTATTTAGAGCTATTTAAACATATTTATAATATATTTATCTCTACGTTTCCTGACATCTATAACATTTCAGTCTAGCTTGTAAAATTATATATTTGACTGTATATTTTACAGCAGGCATAGGCAACCTTCAGCACTGCAGATGTTTTGGACTACACCTCCCATGATGCTTTGCCAGCATTGTGTGTTAGAGCATTATGGGGGATGTAGTCCACAACATCTGGAGTGCAGAAGGTTGCCTATCCCTGTTCTACAGTATTCCACAGCTCTGATTACACAGCATATTCTGCCCTTGAGAACTATAAAAAAAACAACATGTAATACAGCTGCTCCCTGGACTCCTACCTTGTGCTGGCAATGTTATAGTTGATCATTGTGGTTACCACGGTAGCTGTGACATCCATTCCCCCAGGAGCTATGTGGTTAGATGTGTTTGACTCTTTTATCCTGACAGACTCTGCTACATTTCAGAGCTAAGATGACAATGCACAGCACCATGGGGGTGCTCTACACCATCTCTGAGGGGCTACAAGGAGAGAGTCCCTCCATATCCCCCCAGAGTGAAGAGAGTGCCACATCTGTGGTGGAGCAGGATTCCATAAACAAACAGGATGGAAGTCTAGCCTTAAAAAATGGTACTCTCAACAAAGGAAAGACACATCCACGACTGGCACAATTGCGAGGACAGATTCAGGCACAGGTCAGAGAGCTCAGTCCCAGGAACCAAATGATTCAGCTGGTGGATAAGGTGACTCATGTAAAATCAGGTACCAAGGTACTCACAGAGGGAAACAAGACATCAGGAGCAAAAGACAGCACAAAACTCTGCCATTGTTCTAGCCCAACATGTTTTGCCTCTGAACTGGAGGGGAGACTTCATGTAGAGTTGACTGCACTTCGGCTGGAGGTAAAGTCTAGTTTGGAATCGTTGAGAACAGAACTAGGGGACGAACTGCGGGCGCTACATAGAGATGTTAAAGTGTGCTGTCATCACTGTCCAGCCAATAATGCTGATCATTCAAAAGCAATTGAGAAACGACCTGAGTGGAAAAGTGTCTTCAAGAAGGTTAGCCGTAAAGAAGGACAAGAGCCCTACTCACCAGTCAGATTGGACGGGCAGATTAAAGCAAGATCTGTGCCTTCACTGGCCCCCCAATCAGGCCCTAGCAGGAACCATGTGCTACTAAAGGCCATGACCACGATTGCTGCAAAAAATGCTCTTATGTCCAGCATAGGGCAAAGATCAGACTCTGATCCTGTGCTACCCTCAACTGGGAAGCAACAGCAAAAGCATAAGACTGCAGTAAAAGCAAAAGATGCAACTGCACAGGGACAATGCAATGGGAACTGGGGCAGAAAACTAATTAATGGAACTGTTGTCCCTCTCCCACAAAATGGGATTCATGCTGATAAAGCTCATTGAAGGTCCACAGAGGATAGGATGGTTGGTCACACACTTTTATGGAGCCCAGACAGTAGTTGCCAGGGACCACTGTAATGGAGATTGGAAATGAAGAGAATTAAGAGGATGGAAAGAGCCAGTGCATGAAAACGCTAAAGCTTATTTTACACCTTTCTGCATTGTATTCATCGGGCCTTATTCATGAGAGGGTTCATGGGTTAAAAAGATACATCATATACTCTAAACAAACTGTTTAGTTTACCCAGTAAAAGATATTTGGATAATTTCTCCAGTAGAATCATATAGGCTTAGATATCATTTTACTCATTAAGGAAAAACATGTAAACAAATAACTGCCAGAATGCAGAAATATTGTTACTTTAGGCACATCCTAATTTAATCCAGAATTACTTTATTATTGTCATCTTGTCAATATTATTTTTTTTTAACAAATTCTAGCCATTGTATTTTTCTGTATATGAAATGACTAAACAGATGCAATGTTTATTTTATGAGCTAGTATGAGGCCAGATTATTAAAGTTATTTTTTTTTAACCCTAAACTATATCATAAAGACAGATTGGCATGTATCAGGATAATAACACAGTTTTAAAATATTTGTGATGGTTAATGGAACATACCTAAGAAGAGAATACATACCAATATACAATTCAGGAAAGAAGACTCTGTTGAGAGAGGAAGGTTTCCCAACAGTGTTCTCAAGAGCCTCAGAGAATTGTTATTTAAGACTGTGCCTACACTAGCACAGATTAGCTACATAGTGATTATTTGATTTGTGGTCAGTTATGTATATCTGGAAATTATGCATTACTTGGGGTATATGTTATGTGAACAGGGCACAAAAATTAAAGTAGAGTAAATAGATGAGCTTCATTAGCGAGTGCAAACCAAGCATTGCAATGTTGTTAAAGAAAAGATAAACGGTCATCAACTACAGAAGAAAATATTCTCAGCTACTTTCCTATTTTAAAATAAAACAAAAAAATAATCTTTAAATGACTCTGGTGTTCTTGGTGTTAGACAGTAGTAATGTACTTCCCTAGTAGTGTATCTATGAAGCTGTAGTCCCCGGGTGAAAAATATTTTTCCACACTTCTCCAAAGTTATTTATTCTACTTCTACATAATCAGTATTTTTATGTCTCTAAAGTAAGGAGAACATGTCGAATCATGGGCAAATATCCATGTTGCAATAAAAGAGCCTAAGAGGTTTGGTGGTAGTCTTGTACACAAATCGGTTTTATCTGGTACGAATAAATCCAATGTGTTTTAATCTGTGCCCAAACTAATCGAGAAAATTCCAGATGGATTGATTAGTTTAATCTCAGAGTAAAAGGCATTTGATTTTTCTTTTTGCCAGCAGTATCAGTTTTCAACAAGTCTACTTAGAGGTGTAAATTTTTTAATTATAGGTGCAAGTAGTTCGGCAATATAATAGATGTAAGTAGAGTACAGTAATTATGGATGGGCTTCTTTTTGTTTAGGTGTACAATTCAATATACGAGAAGAGGGAAAGCTCTGGTGTTTTTCACTCGAAATGCTGTGGACACTACCTATTTATAAGGGTTTTTAAACCCCCAGTAACGTAACAGAAAATGTTTTTAGTCTCAAAAATATTCTAATTAACTTTCCTGGTCATTGTAGATTTGTTGAATAATTCTGTTTTGTAACAGTCAGATTATACAGTACATACCAATCTTTGCATAGATCAGGGGTAGGAAACCTTTTTGTAGTACTGTGCCAAAACGAGATATTGAATTCCCATGGCGTGCCGGTTCTATTGTTTTAACTTAAGGTGTGTATGTTGCCGTATTCTGCTTGTGTTATTTACAGATGCTACAGTTGCCTTGTAGTGTGGTATTTATGCATTTGTGAGCTGTTATATTGTATACGTTCATGAGTAGTTTGTGGTATTGTGCATGATACCTATGAATGTGGGCTGTGTATGGGGGCTGCTTGTGGAATTGTCCACATGGATGCTATGTCACATTGGGTGTTTGGTGGTGTATATGTGTGGGCTGCTTGTTGGGGTGTATGTGTGTGTGTTGGTATATGTGGATTGTCAGTGGTGTTATGTTTGTGTCTGTGTGTGTGTTAGTGTGTGGGCTGTTTGTATTATATGTATGAGGGGGAGGCTTCTTTTGCAGCTCTATGTATATCTAGCAGTGTGGGTAGCTTCCCTGTGGTCCAGTGCTATCCAGGTACAGGTCAATGGCAGGAACTGCAATAGCTGCTGTGAGCTGATCTACTCCAGTGCGGATTCTCGTTCACAAGTGCCGCAATGCGTAAATTGAGGATTGTCCCTCACCACCTGCAAGCACTTGGTTTGCACTAGCAGATATCTGAAGTCCTACTGGGACTCCTGATAGGCCAGAGCGTGTTTGTCTCTCTGGCAGTCATGTGCCGTACAAAGGTACTTTGAGTGCCATGGTTTGCTGACCCCTGGCATAGATTAACCCTCAATCACTGTATTTCCAGGGTCCAATGAGCACAGTGCTGGCTATCCCATCTCTGGCTATCCCATCTCCTTTAGTGCATCTCCCCATATCCTGCCAGTAAATCTTCATATGTCTCCTAGTTTAGTTGCATATGCCCCTAGTACAGGGGAGGCAGATTTGTGACATCATAACCCTCCCACCTTCCGGTAGCTAGATAGTGTATCCAAAGCAGGTACCCCAAACAGCCTCACTTCCCAACCAACAAGAGGGGACTTTAAATAGCAGGTGTTTCTGTGCAGAATGAAAGTGCTGCCCATTGCTACAGATACTTGGGGATGCCAGCACTGGATGGGGATTGACCCTCCAATTGCCTCCTTTGTCAGTTAGATCTTCTGGGACCACTGAAGGGAGATTAACCAGATGACATGTAGGGTGGAAAGGTTAGAGAAAAAACTTGTTATTAACTAAAGTGAGAATTCAAACTGAATTTAAAATTTTAGAACAAAATGGCTGAACTTAAAAAGAAATTCTCTAAGTCAGTATACTTTCAGTTCAAATACGCTGGCCTTAAAATTCTAATAATCTAACTTCACTGAATAACCATAAATGAAGCTAAAGGGGAAGGAGAGTGACGTTGGAGATATGTCGAATAAAGTTCTGCCTTATAGCTTAAGAAGGGTTGGGAGGGAAGACTGATGCAGAGGCCAGAAAAACTGGATACTTGTCAGCTAAGCATTCTTTTCTTGTCTACTCAAATACGAAATACCATTTTACAAGCTGATAATTTACTGCTATTCATGATGCAGGTGAAACCCATTAATCTTGTTTTTTTCAGGAGGTGCACGCTATCGATGCTTTATGGAAATAATAGAGTGCTGAAAACTGGATTTATAAAGGGTGATTGTAATTCTATTCCGGAGACTTGCAGTCATTAAAAGGGGATTAATATACCAATACACTAAAGACTGGCAGTGGTGACATTAAAACCCTAATGCTGTTGCTTGGCAATGAAGGGGTTATCACAAAGCACTGGAAGAACGTGTGATTAATTTACCGGGTCAGATTTCAGGCTGAAAAGATTTTCTTAGACATAAGACTAAATAAATAAATAGGTTATGCAACAAGTGCCTGCGGAAGTGTGATGTAATCAAGGAAAAGAGAATCCAGAATTTCTGCTACAGCAGTCAGTTGGTGTATGAAGCATCTCTAGGAAAATACATTTTTATGAAAAAAGTGAATTAACACGTAATTTGCTTTTTTTCTTCGTACATGTCAGTGGGAGAATAGGGAAAAGAGGTACGGGAGAATACCCAGGTCATATAAGCAAAAGGTGTGTCATCTTTATGTAATTTTGTTTTAATTAGGTTTTTTTACGTGCATAAATATTCAAAATAAAGTTATTCCAAGATTCCGTCAATTAACACCCATGTGAAAAAACTTGATAGTACATATAATAATTACTCTTTTAATAATAACCATTAAAGAGCCAAACAAATCTATAACAGAGATACAAATGGGGTTGATATAATAACAGTGTGTATTTGTTGAGAAAATTAGCTTTCAGAAACACCCCAAACACCATAACCACTACAGTATTCTGTAGTGGTCATAGTGCCAGGACTGCCTTGGCCCCACTCTACTGTATCGGTTTGACTTTTTACCTGGGGTTTAGTGGGGGCCATTTCCTACCTCCAGTACCATTTGAAAGAGAGCCGGAAGCTCATTCTTAGGAGTTTCCATTGGCTTTCCTGAACTAAGTCCTGCAGTTACAGACAAGTTGTTGTTTAACTTACATTACATAAAGCTCAACATAACATAGACATATTGCGCTTACAATCTAGCAGTAAGTGAGGATGACGTACAATAATAGTAAGCGGGATGCAAGGATGAGGAAGTCAGATTGTGAGGATGATCTCATTGGGTTACAGTTTACCAGGTCTTCATTTGGAGAGTGTTCATTGATTATATTGCTCTAAATAACATCAGGCTGCATTGATATTGCATTTAGTGCAGTTCTTCGTTCCTTGATGCAATTGCCCAAAAAGTCTGAATTTTCTAAAGTTCATCATAAACCAAAAAAAAAGCTTCTCAGAAAAGCAGAAACGCTTGAGTGATCATGCTCCCCAGGCACAGTGTAATGATCGAGGCGATGACAGTATTGGAGTGGCTCACGGTGGCATCTTTGGAAGCCCAGACAGTGCGTCCATTCAGTGGTTGGGGTGGACGAAAATTGCTGGTCATCTTGATAAGTTTCTCATTGTTGGCAGAGAAGTAAACTGTATCAGTAAAAATCTGAAGCTGCAAACATATTACTAAGAGTTATTATCTGTTGCTAGTGAAGCATTGAAAAGTAATGGAACTCTATGATATAGGCAAAACATTCATTTTCATCACATTCCAGTGTTGAATAATATATGTACATTAAGATGTACTGTATGAATACTTATGTCATGATTCATAAACTGCAGTATACTAAGCATGTGCTAACAACATACATACTGAATGTTACCCTTAAAGTGGATATGTCATTTCTCACTATTTTTAGTATTTCCTAAATATATATTATATATGAAATATTTGATTAAGACTTTTTAAAGAATTTTTTATTTAAATTACAAGGCAATCCAAAGATACCATATTGACTACTTTGTCTTATGGTAATGCCTGAGATTGACAAAAGGTAGCGTTCCACAGTAAACTTTTGTCCGATCCCAGCAGCCGTCACAAATGATAGCCGTAGGATTCCGACTCTAGCTATGGAAGATCCCACAATCTCACAGGATCCTGCATAGACCTCCCTGTTGTACTCTCACACATCGCAAGAGACCAGAGTTGACATGGCACCTGACAACTTAAGCACCAGGAACCGAAGAGGACACAGGACTAAGAATGTACCTCACATGCCCTCCGCCACCACTGATCCCACATCGGACCAGTCCACTTTGGGCGTCTGTACGAAAAATATGCAAAGATCACCTAAAGTGACAGATCCACTTTAAATTTCATTTTCTTTGGTTAATGGTAATTTTATCAAGTGAAAATAAAAGTTTTAGCCAGTGCATGCTTTTATAATATAACCAGAATGCTTTATTTCAAGTTATCCTTCTTACCTGATTATGGCTGATTTTAATTGATTCCTCAAAGACTGTCCAGATTACAGCTTCTGAGCAATCTGGAGTGGTGAGCGAACCCTGATATCTGTAGTAGCGAGACAGCTTTTCATGACTTGGGAGGAGGGATTCAAGCGGAAATGTTGAGGACAAATCCACAAAGGCACCTAAAATTTGAGCATTAAGAAATACTGAAGAAATATATAATATTGGCTAGAGGAAAAGGTGGTAGAAGGTAAATATGGGAGAATTAGTAAAAAAAAGAGAGAGAGAGAGAGGTGGTGACTCAAGAGAATGCCTTTGTGTTCAGGGACACGGAGTTTATAGATGTTAGGAAAATCGACACCAAGGAATAAACAATGTGATGCATTCAAGTGAGAGAGACCTCAAATTGAGCAGTTTTACAGCCCCTTCACATTTTGCAACTGTCGTAAAATCACCTTTATTAAGAATAACCATCCTGTAATTGTGACATAAACTGCTGTTTTGTTTTATTTTAATTGTGACTGGAGCCACAATGGGGCACCATAAAGTAACAAAGAGTAATGCAGGTGAGAAGTGAAGGAGAGCTGATAAAAAAAGGCAAAATAAGAGAAATGGTCAATAAAGTCTACACTGACCTTCCAAAGACACATTCTTCATAGCTGGCAGCAGAGTGTTATAATAAGGATTATCAGTCTCACCAACCTGCAAGAAATGTGTTTTTCATAATTGTCTGGAGGAGGAGGATACCTCATGGTTTGGAAATATGCCAGTAATCCTTACTTACTGTGAAAAGGAACCCAAGCACGGCCAGGCCCTCGGGGTCCTTCTTTGCTTCAGCAATGCTATTATACTTGGCATTCATGTGAACAATATGTAGCTGTAAATCATGCAAAGAATTACTGAGAAACCACTGCAAACGTCAATTAACTAGCTGTTAAGAAGGTAACTGGACAGAAATCTGGCAAAGTTTAGCTAGTTAACCATTAACCAACAATATTTGTAATGTAGCAGATCTATATATATATATATTTGCTAGCAGAATGTGAATGTTATCTTTATCACTAATCTGGCACATGATCAACATCACCAATGAATGAATTTAATTTGCATTGAAGTCTGTTTCACAGTCACAAAAAAAAAATCTGAGTTTACCAACTTGTTTGACATGTTTGCTTGTTAGCATAAAATGTATACAACCAACTATGTTTGTCTACACATGTGACTTGGTTATAAATAAACTTTTACTGCTGACCACTACATAGCGATTTATCGTTTAAGTTGATATAAGCTCTAGCATAGTGACTCATATCAATTTAAAACAATGATTGTGTGTGGCAGGTTAAGGCAGAATACAACCACTACCTTTTATTTATTAGCAGGTATATGTGTGGTGCAGCAATAATGTAGACTAGTGGGAGAGCTCTAACAAATCATGAGATTTTGTCTACAAATACGGTGAGAGATAAACTGAAGCATTGTCACTTAGTATGTTTACCACAGCAAAAATTGTATTACAATTACTGATTGCCAA
Organism: Pelobates cultripes; assembly: GCA_933207985.1. Lineage (NCBI taxonomy): Eukaryota > Metazoa > Chordata > Amphibia > Anura > Pelobatidae > Pelobates > Pelobates cultripes. Next base: position 200,012,208 of record OW240916.1, read on the forward strand.
GGTTCATGGGAATTGCTTAACACGGTGACACCATTGTCACATACATAATAAGATTATGGCATAAAAAAACATTGCTTGAGTGGGCACCTAACTCCTTCAGGAGGACATCTGCCTCTTCTCTCATGACAGGGTAATCAACCACTGGAAGTATGTTATAAAGAATATTTTGGATATTCACCAAACCAGGAGTTTTATAGAATTGATAAGAAAATATAAAAAAAAAAAATAAAAGAATCAGATTTGCTGGAAAAAAAATATATTTTTTTTTTTTCTAATGTTGCCATCTTACCAGTTCTTTGCAATTTTATGTTCAACCAAAGCAAGTTAAAGAGAGTAATTTGGGTAACACTGTAATGGTGTTGCGTTCTTTATAGCACAGGGTCTTTAAAGAGCCATTCATAATTGTGTAGTTATTAGTGTCACTTTTTGGAAGATACTTGGGGTGGGAGGTTACCCATGTTTAATATGGACTGGAACCCCCCTCATTCTGAAGTTCTCAAGAAAGCAAATCATAAGGGTAGGTCATTAACATGTTCACATCATCACTATATGTCCAAGTTATTCAAAGAGACCACTCACATATGTTAGTGGGTACACTGCTGGTTGAAGGTTCACAGGCAAAGTAAAACAAAACGCCCCTCAGTGTTATCCCAAGCATAATTATAAGCATCAATAGAATGACATTATATAAGGGCAATTAGTGATATTGTGTAAACAATGTCTATTAATGCCAGACCAGCAATCAGAGCCTGAGATTGTCTGGGTAATGCTAATTATGCTGCTGCAGGGACCTGGAAATACAAAATCTGTATATATCTGGATTTATTCACTAAACAGGAAATTGTGATTAATTGACAAGGGAATTAAATATTCCACACCAAAATAGCTGAATTGAAGAATTTATTCCAGCTAAGATATTTAGTCCCATAGTTTTCATTTTCCTTGTCAATTATCCACCATTGCAGGTTTATTAAATACAATACAGATTGGGAACCGTGCACACACAAAAAATACTGTTTTAAAATTAACATGGCTACATAAAATCATCTATTTTAGCAAACAAATATGGGGTTTCGGTTAGACCATATGGCCAAATTGTGTTAAGCCCAACACTACGTCACAATAGTGGTATACTGTGACATAGTGGTAGGCTTAATACAATATGGCCATATGGACTAACCGAAACCCCATATTTGTTTGCCAAGATAGATGATTTTATGTAGCCTTGTAAAACTTAAAATAATATAATTTTTTGTGTGTGCCCTGTTCCCTGATCTATGTTTTAAACATATTTTGGTCTCAATGGCATCAACACTACTTAGGAATGCTTGTTCCAGGTTTGTGCTCCCAATTCCACATTTTTCTTATTACACATGTCTGAAATATTTTTTTTCCAAAGCTATAACTATCTCCTAGACCAAGGGCAAGCAACCTTTGGCACTACAGATATTGTGTACTACATCTCACATGATGCTTTGCCATCATTATGACTGTAAGAGGATTATGGGAGAAGTAGTCCACAACACCTGGAGTGTCCAAGGTCGCTTATTCTTGTTTTAGACATTCCAAAAACACATTAAAATGAGGCAAATGCTATAAATATCTCTTCAAGTCATGCCGAACTAGCTCAATGAATATACACTATCACAAAAGTCTTGATTATACCAAATAGCATTTCTCTATCTGCTTGAAAATATCAATGCATATCCAACCCATGATTGTGTGTTGCTTCTTTGTTTAGCAAGAATATTAATCACCTCCATAGGGAACTGTTTTCTATCCATGGTGTGTTCTGATCCATCACTCTTGGGGCTCCCCCAGTGGAAGTGAAACTGCAGGGCATGATATGTGTTGGGGAGCCCTGCACCACTGATATTGATGTGCCCCAAAATCACCTCTCCTTCAAGACTCAGAAGAACTGTGGATAAAAATAGATATATTGCGTGTAAAAACTACCTAAATATAGTAACAATGGGGGGCCATGAAAGAATAGGAAATGCTAAAAGAAGTGGAAATTTAGCCCTGGCAAGTAGAAATCCCCCCTTGCCTCCCTACCCCCCTTCTTCTGCCAACACAAAAACATATTCTAAGAAATGGTATGGTCGTGACATTCACTTACAAACCTAATTTTTAGAGTAAAACTCTACCGACTACTGCAAAAACTAGGGAGATTCCTGAGTTCAAGAGGTCCACCACTAGACGTTCATCTTTTCTAAAATAAATAAATACACAGATGAGCTATGCATGCCTATGGATTTATAGAGCTCCTAATGTCTAGTCTTACATTTCCTTTATATTTAGGTTAGAGTAAAAATGAGATAATCAGTCTTTCAGTCAATTTCTCTAATTCACCTCTGCATGACAGGAATATTCCTAAAAACATATCCAATCAAGAATATCTGAAACAAAAACTGGTTTGGTAAACACACATACCATTTAGACTAAACTGGCTTGGAATGGAATGGCCCATATTTTCCAAGTTATGGAAAACCTGTTATACTATTGCTATTGCTCAGTGGGTTTGGACGTCTATACATTGTGTTTTAATATGGATCTGCATAACCCCTGCGCTCCCATGTTAATGTGTGCATCACCCCCTCATGCTGCTGTATGTATTATATGAGCATTCACATCATACTCCATATATGTGTTCATGAAACAAACTATGCAGCTACATATCTGAACCACTGGTTGAACTAGCAGCTGGATCATAAGATACCGACCTGTGCCTAGAGGGATAAGACAGCGAAAAGCAGAGTGAGTAGGTACCCATGGGAAACAACTACTAGTGAAGTCTTACCTGAGTGTCCATCATTCATGAGCCTCCAGCGATGGGAAGGAGCGTGATTATACCCTTGGAATATGATTTCCCCTAAATTGCTATCTCTCTTCACTTTGGATTTCTCAATATTGATGGGAGATTGCGTATTGCCCCCACAGTTGTGGTTTATGTCCTTCCAGTGGGATGGCCCTGGTACATATAAATTTCGTACAATGAATCCTTTACATACGTATCTAAACATATCCCTACATGCAATACATCTCTCACACCAAGGTAAAAATAAAAGTAATGTTTTCATGCAACAGTCTCATTAAAGTCGACTTGGCACGTGATAACTTTTGGTTTTAAAGCCTTAGTTAGCATGTACCTGTAATGGTCCATTAAATTTGCAAATCTAGTAAGTCAGCTCTCCTAAATTCTAAAATTACCCAATTAATCATCTGACCTTTATGAATATTAAACTGGTAAATGAGGACAATGTTTAACCTTTATTCATAATTAATCATGGTTTGCCTGCATGTAATCACATTGAGTTATACAGTGCTGGTACTTTCAGATACATTAAACTCTCCCATTGAGTTTCCTTTAGTTTCCACATTCTGTGGTGTGCAATATATAAATATATTTTGATAATAAATATAATACACAGAAGTCAGCAGGGTTGCTGATGGCTTCAGAGGCGAAGTGAGCTCCTGCAGCAAGGAGTCTCTGCACTGGAAATGAAGTGAGCAATTTACACTTCCCTTAATGTTTTCATTAGCAAACGGGGGGATGGACAATGGCCCTTAAAATAATTGTTATTTTCGGGACTCTAGGTTCCCTGTAAATCAGTAGTTTCCAACCCAGTCCTCAAGTACCCCCTAACAGTCCAGGAGTAAGGGATTGCCCAGTTGTGTCTAAGGTGTTCTTAGAAAAAAAAATCCCTTTAGAGATAACAGGGTAATCCCTAAATCCTGGACCAGTAGGGTGTACTTGAGGAGTGGGTTGGGAACACCTGCTTTAAATGCACTACAATAGTGACACATAGGGATCTAGAAACACAACAGGATTTATAACTCACCCATATGGCAGTGGTTTGTGTAGGGAAGTTGGCATCAGTGCTAATTGTATTCATATCTGAATGTTCATGGTCGTGGTCATGTTATTTAAATTCTTGATCTACATGTGTTCATGTTATGACACTGTGAAAACCTGTTCTTCCTGGAGCCCCACAATAGTGTAGACAGTATGGCCTAAATTATTAAATCTCAGTATACTCACCACAACCGGGATTCTGAGAAACGTAACACCAATGGCCTGTGCACAGGGAATACATAATAAGCAATCTAAGCGTGGTAAAGCAAACATCATAATTTTTAAATTGTGTCTATAGAATAATAGATATCACATCATCATCATCAATATACAAAACAAAAACAGTGCAAATTTTGGATACATATTAGCGTGTAAAATAGTAAAATGTATATTATACTATTGGAGGGGATTTATCATGTGTTGTCAAAATACATCTAAACGTGTTTCAAGGTGATAGCACCATTATTAAAGCTCTGCCTCACTGATCTTTCAAAATCTTTTCTGTTCATGTTTTTAGCCTAGTAAGTGTACAAATTCTCAAATATATATTAGAAATCCCTAACAGATTGACTGGAAGATATATAAATTAGGTAAAAGTCTGACATGTTACTGAGAAATTGTTCTTAGCAAAATAATGGGGCAATAGACCAATGACAGATAAACACAAAACATCTCAAGTCTCCATATTGTTTGGAAGTTATATATTTTAGTGTACTGAAAACTATGTTATAGCCATTGATTTGCTGCAACTATATTATCCCAGGGAAATAATGATACCTTCCTTATAGTTTACTAGCTGTTACTGCTACTTATCTTGTCTAATTTAAATAACTACTAAGTATTGCAGTGGTTATGGTAAACAATGTCTGTGGGTGCTCTACCAAAATTATATATCTAACTGGGTTTGTAGATTAATAATAAAAATTTTAAAAATTGCATTTCAGGAGCCTGTTGCCTAGACCCTTTACTGCAGCTTGATTACAGTGTACGTGAACTTTCATATTTGCCTGTATAGGGCAATGGAGGACAGTGTATGTGGGGGGGGTATGTTGGGCCAGCACTCTAAGCCAATCACAGCTACCTAAAGCTGAGCAGGCCAATACATTTGTCCATTGTGGAGGATCTGCGCTATGAGCTCAATGAAACCCCCAGTTATTGTGAGAGTCTCAATGCACCATAATCACTGAAGTGGTGTAGTAGCTATGAAGTTTAGAGTGCTTCTTCAATTAAATAAATTTGATTCGTGTCAATAGCAATTACATATTCCTGCAATTTAAAATAAAACAATACAGTTCTTTCTAAAAAATACTGGATATGGTACTTTCATATTTTCCTAAATAAACTTTCATGCCTTTTAAAATCACTTATGCATTTTACATGTTAATATTCCTATATTTATTGCTATCATCAGCTTAACAACATTCAATTATCTAAATTAACGCAGGAAATAAAAACTTGGAAAATGCTAAATTCTTTCAGTGGCATTTAATTGTTTCAAAAAGATATCCAAGCTATAAATTAAGCTTGATCCTCGATACCTTGTGCAATAAAGGACCAAGAAGGGGTGAAATAAAATATAATCAGATAAATTATATTATATTATATAATACATATATAATATAAATTATACATTATATTAATATTATATAATCATGTCTGCGTAGTTTATTCTTAAATTTCTATAAGCAGATAAAAAGTTCCAGGAAACTGGTGAATTTGAAGTTCTATATATTGCTCAAATTGAAATAAAAAATAATTGCTATAAGAGTAGTATAAGTATTTAAAAAATAAATTAACAAAGGAAAGTTGCCAAGAAGAATTACATTATGCTTATATGCTTAACATAAAATTAAACTATAATGTCTCACCTGCTCCAGAGGCATGCAGGACCATAGGCAAACTAAACAGTGTCGCACACAGTTGGTACATCATTGTGTTACCCTCGTACTAATTTCTCCACGCAGAATGGCGTGGTACCACGAATAGTTGTCCTTTATTTATTTCTACAAACACTCAGTGCTTAACTGAACGCAGCACCTCACAGTTAAATATTTATGAAGATCCCAATTTAATTTTCTATTATTTTTCTTCCCCTTGGGAGGGGTTGGAAAAAGTAGTTGGACTCCCTCTGAGATGCTGAACTAGACTCTTAAATATTTTTTTCTAAAAGGCTTATGTGGGAGGGTCATGGTTTAAGAGAAGGTGCACACACTCCTGTAATAGGCAGCCTATTCCAGTCTGGTCGGACCTGTGAATTTGTTTGTAGAGGGCACTGGCCCATGTTACCACCAATTAAACATCTAACACAAGGAAATTGCAGAATTGTCATTGAACTGAGCTAAGCTTCTATTTTGTATGTGACCTTCACATAAAATAAAATTAAAAAACACATACAATGCCAGTGAGGGACTTCAGAATGTTTATTCACCACAATGATCAATAGCATTTGTATTTGACAATACAGCGGCAAAATCTACTTTAAAGATTCTGATAGTATATTGTGTTTTATGAAATATTTTTTTCAGTCACATTAAGCATGATGTTTACACATTAAAAGCATTATGTTTTGGATTTTCATCTTTGTTTTTTTTTTTTAAAACATTTAAATGGTTATATATTAAATATTAAATGGTCACAGGTCACGGTTTATTTCAAATGTCCAGTAATGCAAAGAGTTAAAATCGTAGATATCTGTGCTGCAGCACCATTACATAATTACAATGTTTGTCACTGCACTCAATAGGTTAATCAGCATAGCATTGTTACTATATTCTTGGTTTCGATGCAGGACCTTTATGGTCTGTATATCTCTAATCCTTCCACTGCAAACAGACACACAGTGGGCAGTAGCACAAAGTTTGGATATTATCACACAAGGAATGTGCATTATTAACCCCTGTGTGACCTGTATTTTATAGAATAAGCCAATCACTACTTCCTTTTATTTTTTTATAGGATGAATTCTGTTTTTTAAAAAGTTACATTTCATGAACATTTAGCGATTTATATAATCTTTCAAACGGAAAGTTCACAAAAAGTTGGAGGCAAGCGCACATTTTAGTTGAAAAACATAAAACCAAGCTCTTGCACAATGCATTCTCAGAAACAGCCTGTGTTCTAACTGAGGCTGAAAGTAAACTGCTATAATTTAACCCCTTAAGGACACATGACATGTGTGACATGTCATGATTCCCTTTTATTCCAGAAGTTTGGTCCTTAAGGGGTTAAGCAGACCTATTTGATACTACTTATTATACAGATGTGGGGGTCAGCATGACCTCCACATTGGTACAAAGGATGTATTATACTTCCCCCATGCCACCACTTTCCATGCCGTGAGTGCGGGTATTTCTGCTAAACTTTGTCGCTAATAACATACATCCTGCCCTCACCTGGGCTTCAATGTAAAGAATACAGTGTCTCCGTGGGGGGCTATAACTTAAATAAAAGAAGCAAGGGTGGGGAAACTGAGAATTGCATTTTTGGCCACTCAATTTTACTAAAGCAATCATCTGTCTCTCATTACTTTTTGCAAGCTATGCGCAGACATCCCGATCTACACGAGGTTAAAGCGGGAGGCAAGGAGTTTTTGATATCTGCATACGCCGATGATGTGCTTTTAACCACATCCCTTAGATTATATGAAGAATTACTGAATATAGCACAATATCTGGCTATAAAGTGAATATAGACAAGTCGAGTGCTCTCCCCATAGGCATGTTACCAGTGAACACGGCACGCATTCACGACATTCACCATATTCAAATTGAATCGGGCTCCATAAAATATCTGGGAAACAGACTGACTGTGACCCCTCTAAGTTTTATTGCCCCAATAACACCCCTATGATCAAAACTTTGATTAACCCCTTAAGGACCAAACTTCTGGAATAAAAGGGAATCATGACATGTCACACGTCATGTGTCCTTAAGGGGTTAAACATCTGGTTAGATGGATGGACAACCGATTTAATGGATTGGGAGAGTCCATTCTGTGAAAATGAATATCATGTCACACTTGTTGTTTATGTTCCAAGTGTTACCTTTACCCATTTACAAATCTGACTTAGCACCATTACAAAAGGCTATAGGCACTTTTATATGGCAGAATAAAAGACACAGAGTGCCCCAAACATACTAGATCGACCCAAGTCAGCTGGAGGGCTAGGATTGCCTCATCTTCACAATTACTAACTAACAGCCCAATTGGCTCAAATAGAGACATGGCACACATGCAAAAGATGAAAGAAAATGGGTAGATCTGGAGTCCCTCATGATGGGCACTGATCTCCCACAGTTCTACCTCTGGGTCCCTAAAGAGCATAGAGCGATGTTGCATACGGAATGTCCATCAATGCTGCATTCCCTCCAGGTCTGGGATATTACAGCAAAGAGGTACAGCATTGCATCGTTCCTCTGTCCCTTGATGCCATATCTGAGGAATTGCAAATTCCTTCCGGGCATGATTGCCCATGATTTTAGGAATATTGAAAGAACAGGATTACAAAGAATCTGGCAACTTTATGAGAACAATCAGGTCATTCCTTTTGCATATTTACAAGATAACGTCAGATTTCTTAGATATTTACAATTAAGATATTTCAGGAAAAAGGTACATGTCAAAGAGGCAGCTCATAAACCACTAAGTTTTTTGAGAAAATGTGTTTGGCTGAAACAACACAAAAATGACTACCGGTAATCACTATCCTATATAATCACATATCCTCACATACCTTTTAACATTTACATTTTTTTTTTTTTTTTTTTAAGGGAGAGGAATCTATTATTCATGCTCAATAGGGCATTGTATGCCTAATGGGGCTTTGTATGCCCAAAGATGTAAACTGTCAAAAAAAGGTTGGAGTAACCATTTAAGGGTTAATGTTGGAGGTCCAAATTTTCTTAATTATGCTACTTTATTGAGAGAAAGTCAAAATAACCAAAATGATTCCTCAGCTGAACAAACTGGGTAGAAAGGAAAATAAATTCAGAACACACACAATTCTACAATAAATCAGGAATAGTGGTGAACTGACAAGATAATTTCAATTTTGTTTAAGCAAAAATGGCCAAAAATTAGACTTAAGGCTTAGCTATTTTGGCCCAATATTTGTAATCCTCTAGCCAGTTACATATAATTTCAAATGCAGTAAATAAAATTCTTAATATCATGGATATTTTTTTTTTCCTCTCCTATAAAACTGCATTATTATGTGGCATGTTATTATTCATGTTATTACATAAGTGTATACCACGCAAAGTGACTAAATAAATAATGGAAGTAATGGCAAACTCTTCACTAGAAACCCACTTAAAATTTTGTTAATCTTTAAAGTGACCTGCTATGACAAACAAACTTTCTTGTTGAAAGAGGCAGATGTGATCTTCAGTTATGTATTTCTATTAAATCCTTTCATTTGCTGGTGATTTTGCCAGCACACTATGTAGATTATAGCTATAGCACTCACTTCTGCCTAACTTGCACATCATTTAACTAGTCCCCCCTACTTTACTTTTTGTTCATTAATAAGCACAATTGAGTTCAAGGCACACTGCACTGAAGGTGCACCTTTTGATCATGCATTTAATTAATTGGGTCTGTGAACAAGTCTGATTGCATTTCCATCCAAACAAAAATGGATCACTACTGTAAGCAGCGACATTTACGATAGAGGAAGATAAGAGTAAACCACTTTGTGCTTGTTATGCACCAATGAATGCACAATAAAGTAAACACCCTTATTCCTGGACAGAAGATTACATCCTACATTGTGACTGTTTGACGGTCTATTTAAATTTTTTTGGCATTATTACTCCTTACTGCTCACATGCAGACATTACGAAACAAATAGCATAATTATAAGGTTGCTAGGATTAGTAAAATATAGGATTAGCTACAAACCATTAGGGAGTTTGGTTAGAGGTACAGGAGAGACATGGTCAAATGGACTCGAGTAGTACTGGATCTCATCAGGGATTGCAGAAGGATGCATTTTTTTATCTCCTAAAATGATAGAAGAAACTAGTAGAGGCCCTCAATATCTTTTACAATTAAAAAGACATCCAGGAACTTGTTTTGCATTAAAAATAAACTTGAGTATTTGTATTAGTTAGGAGGACTCGTCTGGATTCTGGTGCAATAATATCCCCAAATACAGTTGATGTGCATTCATGAGTACATATTTATTGGATTGTAGTAAAGTGTTTTTTGGTTGTTTTTTATTTCTTTCAACTGAACATAATGGCACTTCAGTTTCCACAACTCTTGCTCATATTTATCACATTCCATTTGCAGGAAATGCCCTTTCCCGTTGTTCTACTCACACCTTGCTCATTTTCCAGATATTCTGCTTCTTGTATTTCCTCACTAATTCATAAGTACACCCATTGATACTCACCTTGCTGTGCTACATACTTTCTCCTGTTTCCTATTCATATCCATACTGCTAGTGCTCATCTAAAGGATTGCTTAAATGGACACTGTTGGTACCCAGACCACTTCATCTCATTCTTTTGAAGCTGCAATGATTACTTTGCAGGACTAAGACTGCCTCCAGTGGCTGTCTAGCAAACAGCCACTAGGGATGCTTCCAGGATTCTACTGGACTCTAAGTCCCTTAAACCAACCTAAACGTCCTCAAGCTCTGCATGATGACATCCAGCGTCAGTGAAAATCACATAGGAAAGCATTCCCCCCCTAACCCAAATAAAACATGTACCTAGTCTACATTTTTTTTTAAAGTACCTTAAAATACTAATAATCTGGCTTTCCAAAGTAATTTCCAGGCCATAGAAACATAGAAACATAGAATGTGACGGCAGATAAGAACCATTCGGCCCACCTAGTCTGCCCAATTTTCTAAATACTTTCATTAGTCCCTGGCCTTATCTTATAGTTAGGATAGCCTTATGCCTATCCCACGCATGCTTAAACTCTAATTTTATCAATGACAATCTGGAACACACGGATGACCCCAAACTACTAAAAAAAACGTCCAAAGCAGTCTGGGGAGCAAATAATCTCATTTGCTGCATCAGCTAAAAAGGCATGGAAACAAGACTTTACCTCCTTAGAAAATGTTCTCAAACAGGCACACAGACAATACATGATTGACCCCACCGAGGACCACAAACATCTATACAGAGAAGCTCAAAATGACCTAAACACTTTTATCGCGAACCATGCACAATCGAAATTAGACTTTCAACAACAACACTTCTTTAGGTGGGGTGGAAGGTCTGGGAAGCTCCTGGCCTGCCTGGCTAATCCTAAAACAAAATTCAAACCCATTACCGCTATCACCTCACCGGATAGCACTAGATGCACATCACATGAATTAATTAAGAAATTGTTTTATGATTACCACAGAAATTTAGCTAAGGCCCCGCCGGACAATCATGCCCAGAGCAAGAATTTTCTTAAAAGCCTAGCCCTTCCTCAACTTGATGTGGAGGCCAGGGAGCTCCTGAGTGAACCTATCACGGAGGAGGAAATACACAGAGCAATCAAAACACTGAAATCTGGGAAGGCACCTGGCCCAGATGGCTTCACGGCGGAATACTACAAAACCCTAAAGCTCCAAATCAGTCCAACCCTCAAACACCTATTGAACCAAATTTATCTTGAAGGTCTACCAATAGAAACTCTCAATGAGGCCTGAGTCATTCTTATCCCCAAATCAGACAGACTCAGAAGCCTTGGTCTCCTATCGACCATTCTCACTACTCAATCAAGATGTTAAGCTTCTCACTAAAATCATAACAATGAGAGTCCAAACGTTCCTACCTAACTTACTGACTTCCCACCAACTACGCTTTTTAAGGGGCAAGCAAGCAAGCATGGAGGTCCGGGGGCATTGGCGGCTGTGGCATGGGTTGCGAGGGGGACGCCGGGCATAAGAGCACCATCTCTTGTCGGACTAGACATAGAGAGGGCATTCGATAGTATCATCTGGCAGCATCTGATGCGGGTGTTAAAGTTACGATACTTTGGACACACTTTTGTAAACTTTATCTACAACCTAACCAACTGACTTGTGTAACAACAAACAGCATTGACTCCCCTCTGAAAAGGGGGGTGCGTCAGGGCTGCCCAATTTGCTATTATTCAATCTAGCAATTGATTCTTTACTACGAGCCATAGAAACCCTTTGGGGATTTAAGGGAATTCCAATGGGCAACACCACCTTGAAAGTCTCAGCCTTTGCTGATGATCAGGTCTCAAAATTAACTAGAACAAATCGTACGGCCTTCGACTGGGAAGCGGACAACCCTTGCCAATGCCGGATGGACTCCCCTTGAAATGGGAATCACAGGCACTCAAATACCTATGAATCAAAATTCCTAAAAACATCTCTTTCCTATACAAACTGAACATGCCTCCTGTAACGGACCGTTTCGCTCACAAGGGGATAAAAACCGTTTAGGCGATAATCCCCTTCCAGATAGACCAGCAGCTACTGCAATCACCAACCTCCCGAACTCCAAACTGCACGTATTCACCAACTCTCGAACAGCAGACACACGAACCCTGGAAGCAGCCGAACAGGAAAAGCCCTACGAACAGCTTACACTCCTGGCAATCGGCATACAGTCAAATTCCCCCAAGAATGAGACGACACTTCACTTTGAGGGTTAAACAGGAACAACCCTGCTGGCACACCCAGCCTGGTTTTTATTACAGTCTTGCACATACAGGACCGCCCACAGGGAGGTATAAAATAACCAATCAAATAACAGTTACAACCCACAATGCATCACAATCCCTCCTCCCTGGCCTGGAGATAATTGGAGAAGTAATCCAATTATCTCCAAGGACAGAGGCAAACTCCATTACACACATGGCAGACAAAAGACAGTAAAATACAATAAAATACACAAGGTTACATTTATACATAAAATACAGACATTCTACCTATCCCCAGATAGCTTAGATCTGAGCGCACGTTATTACCGGATGGCGCTTAGATCACATACATACAGTTCAATCGCCATGGAGCCAAAGTCTTTCATACAGTCTTTCAGTATACGGCTGGGCTCCATGGCATAGCTATCTGGGGTTGCATGGCTTTAACAGTCCGCAGAAAGGCACAAACCAGGGAAAAAGAACAGGGGCCATAGTCTAAAGGTAAGAGGCGGGCAAGCAGCCCCCTCCAAGGACACGTGGCAAGGTTGGTTTCGCCACACCTCCCATCATATTCTCAGAGCTTGACCATTGTCATAACTTACCCTTATCCTACATAGGAAGGGCAAATCTATACAAATTAGTTTTCCCAAACTACTATATCCACTTCAAGTCCTTCCCTTGCTCTTGCTACTCTCGAAACAGAATGAAACACTACTAAATAAGAAGCGTTGACAATTTTTATGGCAGGGCTGCAAACCACACCTTAGCCATAAAACCTATATTAATATACCGCTCAAGGGGGACTAAACTTGCCAAATGCTAAGGAGTATAGCCTAGCAGTGCAACTAAGACATTCACTGGATTGAATCCAATCCCAGAATAGGTTTTCAAAGTTGCTGTTGGAGTCCTTCCTGGCGGAGCCGGACTCACTGCTGGCTCTCCTGCACAGGCCACACCACCTCCTCCCAAATAAAATCCTTACAAGCCCACTTATACATACCCCAATCAGGGCCTAGAAACAAGCCCGATCTAAAATGGGAGCTCACCCTATAAAATCGCTGCACGTGCCTCTCACTCGCAACACTAACTTTGCCCCTGGTACCGACTATCCCTTCCCACTGTGGGAGGACCGGGGTGTCACGGCTCCCTGCTCCTTAGTAGACCACACGGGTCAAAGATTTTTAACGCTAGCAGAGATACGGGAGAGATTCCCGGACCTTCCAACCCCATGGTTTGCATACCTCCAGGTGAGGCACTACTACCACTCTATCACTCAAACTCTCACAGAAGCGGACTGGGAGAACCCTTTAGATACTATGCTGTGCTTCTCGACATGAGCCACTTATTCCACATCTAAACTCTACATGTTCATACGATACACTCCAGACTGGACTGGTCTTCAAACAGGCATGGTAAAATGGAAAACCCACTTCCCTGAAATAACTCCTACAGACATCCTGAGGGCGCACCAAGCCCAATGCCAAACCCTGCCTATCGTCTCTTACAGAGACATGTTTCTAAAGACCCTACACTACGCTTATTATTCACCACACAGACTACATCTAATGGCTAGGAAAGACTCAGCGACCTGTTTCAAATGTACACACACAAAAGCCGACTTATATCACTGTCTGTGGGAGTGCACACTACCATTGACCCCAGAGTTCTTGCTCCTGGGACTTATCCAGGGTCAACCCCCAACTAATAAACGATTCCTCTTCATAATCACAGCTACTGGACGCATAGCCATTTTGCAGGTCTGGAACCAGTCGAACACTCTACAATTATTTTTATCTAAACTCAAATTTATTTTCAAAATGGACTAACCAACAAAGAAACCCTTGCCGTGGTGCGTGGCCTGACTGTAGACCTGCATGACCGCATAATCTGAGGGCTCCCGCTCATCCACTTTAAATCCAGCATGCACCAGCAGCATCCACTAGCACAAACCACAGCAATCCAGTGCATAATGTCTACCTTGAGCACTGGGGCAAAATGAACGCGTAAGAAGAGGAGGGAAGGACAAGATTCCAGCCTAACAGTGGCAGACATGTTTTTCGCCTCACGCTCCAACCAGGCAGCACAAGATGGCCGCCACCTCAGCTCGCGTGTCTCCCTCTCACCAGCATCTACAGCAGGCAGTGAGATGCCTGAAAGAGCAATGGAGGACACATTGAAATCCTCACCAAGCTGCTTGAAGTCAGGAACTACCTGGCTGAAGAAATAACATGGCGCTCCTGCGAACCTAGAAGACATGGTTGAGAACATAGTACGGGCCCATAACACCACCGTAGCCAACTCACACTCCATGGACAGACAGCTAAATGACCGTGGAGGACCTAGCAAATAGGTCCAGGCGAAACAACCTTAGAATCCAGGGCCTACCGGGGGCACCCAACAAGGGCTCTTTGGTGGGAAAAATGGAGCACTATTTCAAACATCTTTTGCCAGACATCCCTGACGACAAATGGGTGATCAATCGGGCACACCGTGAGCTGCGCGCCCAAAGAACAGAGGGCTCCATGCCCAGAGACATCACAATGCGATTTCACTTCTCTCCACAAAGGAAGCAGTCCTGTGATACAACAGAGAGCATGAGATGACCTACCAAGACGCCACCATAGCCATATACCAGAATCTCTCTCCCTCCATCCTGCAGAGATGCCACGAGTGAAAGCCCATCACGGATCAACTGAGGCAGAGGGACATACGCTACACTTGGGGTCACCCATTTAAGCTTGTGACATTCAAGGATGGGAAAACAACCCTGCAACCAGGTGATGACCTGACCCAGTTCCTCCTTAAAATGGGCATCGCAGCACCACCTAAGTTGAACCTCCCCAAGCCAAATCTCCCTGAGCTTTCCTCTCTCCCAAGAGACTGGTATACTGTGAAAGATACAACGCAGCGCCACACCTGAGTGACACTGGCAGAGATCGTAACGGCACACCAGTGAAAACATTTACTCCAAGAACTGTCTGGTTATCCCACAACTGAAGCTCAGCTAAGTGTATCATAAAGGGGCTCTTGTGGGATACTGGACTGTGGGGGCTGACTTAACCGAGAAAGGAATGTTTATTGTTTAGATAGCGGATGGGGAAGGGAGGGGGGGAGATGTAAATAAGTTGAATTAAATGCATTGTACGGTTGGCATACTACATAGCTTAAAGAGAGGCGCAGTAGGGATCAGCTTTTAAGCGCTCCTGCCTAGTTAGGTCTCTGCACAGTAGCAAGGTACCACAGGAAAATGACAGGAACCTTTACAAAACTCAAAGAGAGTATTACTGTCCCAGCAGGTGCATTGCGCACTGTAGCCGACAGCCGTTCCCATGGCAGCCCACTCCAACAGCTTCCACACTGTGAAAGACTAAGACAGGGCCCCTATTGAACTGAACCCCCCAACATATGCAGGGGACCTCACATACCCGGCCGCTCCGGCATAAGGTCGGTGACATACCCTAGGAATACTATTTGCCACCTCGCCAAATTAGGACAGGCCATCCGCCCCCAGATTAAATAGGATTTCATACTGTAGCACAGACAAAGGGGCAACACAGCAGCCAGGCCCCAAACGGGGCACTCCATTGCCCAGCTCTTGAATGGCAGTGGGGGCGCATGTCCTTAACTCCAAGGGTGGGTATCAAGGTTTCAGGGGGGAGGGCGCATATGTCCACCCCTTTCCACTACACCACAGATACAAAACCCTGAAAAGTATCAGAGGGAAGGGAGCATGAGCTCTGATAGTGGATAAGAGCGGGATCGGCCACTCCTTATTTTGGCAACCTGTAAGACCAAAAAACAATGCAAATATCTGTAGGTTCTTAACATGTTTTGTTTTGTTTATTGGCTCATGGAGTAATTTCACTTATGGCTCAAGATGGCGATACCAAGATACAAGGCACACACACAACCCTCACAGACACTCCCATAGGGGCGGCACCTTACAGAGGGGCATGCAACCCACACCTCCACAAAACCAGGACCTCAGCAAACTAACCCTTCACACCCATGGCCCTTAAGATAGTTTCAATGAATGTTAAAGGCATTAACACCCCAAATAAACATAGACTTATGTTGAGAGAAAATAAAGAAAAATAGCGGGCATAGTGCTCCTCCGGGAGACACACCTCCCCAGGTCGGCACCCACTTCGCTGAGGGACAGGACGTACACCACAGCACATGAGGCGAGAAGTAACAGAAAAAAGTCAGGGATAGCAGTGCTTACTCATAAACACTGCCCATATGTAATCACAAATAGCCAAGCAGACCCCAAGGGCGTTATTTAGTGGGGATGGGAACTCTTCACAATATAAAACTTAGTATCATCAATGTTTATGCCCCCAATGAACCAGATATCTCCTTCTGGACCTCATTGGAAACCCTCACGAAAAACATTGGTGGGGGGTTGTTGTGGTGGACAGGAGTGCGAAACCAGGGACCCTGAGATCTCAGGGCAAAGGGGGACAGGACAAACTCCTTCATAGGTTCTTGACCCTATGGGCCTATTAGATGCCTGAAGACTGCAACATCCTGGTGCACAAGACTACACATTTTACTTAAACCCACATGACACTTACTCGAGAATCGACAACATATTTCTAAACGACATTGGCATGAATAAAGTGATTCACTCAGAAATCAATAGCATTACATGGTCTGACCATGCAAACATAGCAATGACACTAAGTAAACTACAATACAGCGCTAACTGGACGTGGAAGCTGAATTCTAATCTTCTAAAAGACGAGGATGTACTGACCTCCCCTAAAGAGGCTTTCACAAACTATTTCAATACTCCACACCAAAAATCAACCCCACCATGCTTTGGGCGGCACACAAAATGGTAATAAGGGGACACCTCATTTGGCTAGCCACCCATAAAAGGCAGCGCAAGACAAAACTCATATTGGAGCTACAGTCAGCTCTGCGAAAGCTAGAACAACAGCACAAAAATAAACCCAACTGCACCTAAACTAGCTGAACTGAATGCGATAAACAATGTCTGTGGGTGCTCTACCAAAATTATATATCTAACTGGGTTTGTAGATTAATAATAAAAATTTTAAAAATTGCATTTCAGGAGCCTGTTGCCTAGACCCTTTACTGCAGCTTGATTACAGTGTACGTGAACTTTCATATTTGCCTGTATAGGGCAATGGAGGACAGTGTATGTGGGGGGGGTATGTTGGGCCAGCACTCTAAGCCAATCACAGCTACCTAAAGCTGAGCAGGCCAATACATTTGTCCATTGTGGAGGATCTGCGCTATGAGCTCAATGAAACCCCCAGTTATTGTGAGAGTCTCAATGCACCATAATCACTGAAGTGGTGTAGTAGCTATGAAGTTTAGAGTGCTTCTTCAATTAAATAAATTTGATTCGTGTCAATAGCAATTACATATTCCTGCAATTTAAAATAAAACAATACAGTTCTTTCTAAAAAATACTGGATATGGTACTTTCATATTTTCCTAAATAAACTTTCATGCCTTTTAAAATCACTTATGCATTTTACATGTTAATATTCCTATATTTATTGCTATCATCAGCTTAACAACATTCAATTATCTAAATTAACGCAGGAAATAAAAACTTGGAAAATGCTAAATTCTTTCAGTGGCATTTAATTGTTTCAAAAAGATATCCAAGCTATAAATTAAGCTTGATCCTCGATACCTTGTGCAATAAAGGACCAAGAAGGGGTGAAATAAAATATAATCAGATAAATTATATTATATTATATAATACATATATAATATAAATTATACATTATATTAATATTATATAATCATGTCTGCGTAGTTTATTCTTAAATTTCTATAAGCAGATAAAAAGTTCCAGGAAACTGGTGAATTTGAAGTTCTATATATTGCTCAAATTGAAATAAAAAATAATTGCTATAAGAGTAGTATAAGTATTTAAAAAATAAATTAACAAAGGAAAGTTGCCAAGAAGAATTACATTATGCTTATATGCTTAACATAAAATTAAACTATAATGTCTCACCTGCTCCAGAGGCATGCAGGACCATAGGCAAACTAAACAGTGTCGCACACAGTTGGTACATCATTGTGTTACCCTCGTACTAATTTCTCCACGCAGAATGGCGTGGTACCACGAATAGTTGTCCTTTATTTATTTCTACAAACACTCAGTGCTTAACTGAACGCAGCACCTCACAGTTAAATATTTATGAAGATCCCAATTTAATTTTCTATTATTTTTCTTCCCCTTGGGAGGGGTTGGAAAAAGTAGTTGGACTCCCTCTGAGATGCTGAACTAGACTCTTAAATATTTTTTTCTAAAAGGCTTATGTGGGAGGGTCATGGTTTAAGAGAAGGTGCACACACTCCTGTAATAGGCAGCCTATTCCAGTCTGGTCGGACCTGTGAATTTGTTTGTAGAGGGCACTGGCCCATGTTACCACCAATTAAACATCTAACACAAGGAAATTGCAGAATTGTCATTGAACTGAGCTAAGCTTCTATTTTGTATGTGACCTTCACATAAAATAAAATTAAAAAACACATACAATGCCAGTGAGGGACTTCAGAATGTTTATTCACCACAATGATCAATAGCATTTGTATTTGACAATACAGCGGCAAAATCTACTTTAAAGATTCTGATAGTATATTGTGTTTTATGAAATATTTTTTTCAGTCACATTAAGCATGATGTTTACACATTAAAAGCATTATGTTTTGGATTTTCATCTTTGTTTTTTTTTTTTAAAACATTTAAATGGTTATATATTAAATATTAAATGGTCACAGGTCACGGTTTATTTCAAATGTCCAGTAATGCAAAGAGTTAAAATCGTAGATATCTGTGCTGCAGCACCATTACATAATTACAATGTTTGTCACTGCACTCAATAGGTTAATCAGCATAGCATTGTTACTATATTCTTGGTTTCGATGCAGGACCTTTATGGTCTGTATATCTCTAATCCTTCCACTGCAAACAGACACACAGTGGGCAGTAGCACAAAGTTTGGATATTATCACACAAGGAATGTGCATTATTAACCCCTGTGTGACCTGTATTTTATAGAATAAGCCAATCACTACTTCCTTTTATTTTTTTATAGGATGAATTCTGTTTTTTAAAAAGTTACATTTCATGAACATTTAGCGATTTATATAATCTTTCAAACGGAAAGTTCACAAAAAGTTGGAGGCAAGCGCACATTTTAGTTGAAAAACATAAAACCAAGCTCTTGCACAATGCATTCTCAGAAACAGCCTGTGTTCTAACTGAGGCTGAAAGTAAACTGCTATAATTTAACCCCTTAAGGACACATGACATGTGTGACATGTCATGATTCCCTTTTATTCCAGAAGTTTGGTCCTTAAGGGGTTAAGCAGACCTATTTGATACTACTTATTATACAGATGTGGGGGTCAGCATGACCTCCACATTGGTACAAAGGATGTATTATACTTCCCCCATGCCACCACTTTCCATGCCGTGAGTGCGGGTATTTCTGCTAAACTTTGTCGCTAATAACATACATCCTGCCCTCACCTGGGCTTCAATGTAAAGAATACAGTGTCTCCGTGGGGGGCTATAACTTAAATAAAAGAAGCAAGGGTGGGGAAACTGAGAATTGCATTTTTGGCCACTCAATTTTACTAAAGCAATCATCTGTCTCTCATTACTTTTTGCAAGCTATGCGCAGACATCCCGATCTACACGAGGTTAAAGCGGGAGGCAAGGAGTTTTTGATATCTGCATACGCCGATGATGTGCTTTTAACCACATCCCTTAGATTATATGAAGAATTACTGAATATAGCACAATATCTGGCTATAAAGTGAATATAGACAAGTCGAGTGCTCTCCCCATAGGCATGTTACCAGTGAACACGGCACGCATTCACGACATTCACCATATTCAAATTGAATCGGGCTCCATAAAATATCTGGGAAACAGACTGACTGTGACCCCTCTAAGTTTTATTGCCCCAATAACACCCCTATGATCAAAACTTTGATTAACCCCTTAAGGACCAAACTTCTGGAATAAAAGGGAATCATGACATGTCACACGTCATGTGTCCTTAAGGGGTTAAACATCTGGTTAGATGGATGGACAACCGATTTAATGGATTGGGAGAGTCCATTCTGTGAAAATGAATATCATGTCACACTTGTTGTTTATGTTCCAAGTGTTACCTTTACCCATTTACAAATCTGACTTAGCACCATTACAAAAGGCTATAGGCACTTTTATATGGCAGAATAAAAGACACAGAGTGCCCCAAACATACTAGATCGACCCAAGTCAGCTGGAGGGCTAGGATTGCCTCATCTTCACAATTACTAACTAACAGCCCAATTGGCTCAAATAGAGACATGGCACACATGCAAAAGATGAAAGAAAATGGGTAGATCTGGAGTCCCTCATGATGGGCACTGATCTCCCACAGTTCTACCTCTGGGTCCCTAAAGAGCATAGAGCGATGTTGCATACGGAATGTCCATCAATGCTGCATTCCCTCCAGGTCTGGGATATTACAGCAAAGAGGTACAGCATTGCATCGTTCCTCTGTCCCTTGATGCCATATCTGAGGAATTGCAAATTCCTTCCGGGCATGATTGCCCATGATTTTAGGAATATTGAAAGAACAGGATTACAAAGAATCTGGCAACTTTATGAGAACAATCAGGTCATTCCTTTTGCATATTTACAAGATAACGTCAGATTTCTTAGATATTTACAATTAAGATATTTCAGGAAAAAGGTACATGTCAAAGAGGCAGCTCATAAACCACTAAGTTTTTTGAGAAAATGTGTTTGGCTGAAACAACACAAAAATGACTACCGGTAATCACTATCCTATATAATCACATATCCTCACATACCTTTTAACATTTACATTTTTTTTTTTTTTTTTTTAAGGGAGAGGAATCTATTATTCATGCTCAATAGGGCATTGTATGCCTAATGGGGCTTTGTATGCCCAAAGATGTAAACTGTCAAAAAAAGGTTGGAGTAACCATTTAAGGGTTAATGTTGGAGGTCCAAATTTTCTTAATTATGCTACTTTATTGAGAGAAAGTCAAAATAACCAAAATGATTCCTCAGCTGAACAAACTGGGTAGAAAGGAAAATAAATTCAGAACACACACAATTCTACAATAAATCAGGAATAGTGGTGAACTGACAAGATAATTTCAATTTTGTTTAAGCAAAAATGGCCAAAAATTAGACTTAAGGCTTAGCTATTTTGGCCCAATATTTGTAATCCTCTAGCCAGTTACATATAATTTCAAATGCAGTAAATAAAATTCTTAATATCATGGATATTTTTTTTTTCCTCTCCTATAAAACTGCATTATTATGTGGCATGTTATTATTCATGTTATTACATAAGTGTATACCACGCAAAGTGACTAAATAAATAATGGAAGTAATGGCAAACTCTTCACTAGAAACCCACTTAAAATTTTGTTAATCTTTAAAGTGACCTGCTATGACAAACAAACTTTCTTGTTGAAAGAGGCAGATGTGATCTTCAGTTATGTATTTCTATTAAATCCTTTCATTTGCTGGTGATTTTGCCAGCACACTATGTAGATTATAGCTATAGCACTCACTTCTGCCTAACTTGCACATCATTTAACTAGTCCCCCCTACTTTACTTTTTGTTCATTAATAAGCACAATTGAGTTCAAGGCACACTGCACTGAAGGTGCACCTTTTGATCATGCATTTAATTAATTGGGTCTGTGAACAAGTCTGATTGCATTTCCATCCAAACAAAAATGGATCACTACTGTAAGCAGCGACATTTACGATAGAGGAAGATAAGAGTAAACCACTTTGTGCTTGTTATGCACCAATGAATGCACAATAAAGTAAACACCCTTATTCCTGGACAGAAGATTACATCCTACATTGTGACTGTTTGACGGTCTATTTAAATTTTTTTGGCATTATTACTCCTTACTGCTCACATGCAGACATTACGAAACAAATAGCATAATTATAAGGTTGCTAGGATTAGTAAAATATAGGATTAGCTACAAACCATTAGGGAGTTTGGTTAGAGGTACAGGAGAGACATGGTCAAATGGACTCGAGTAGTACTGGATCTCATCAGGGATTGCAGAAGGATGCATTTTTTTATCTCCTAAAATGATAGAAGAAACTAGTAGAGGCCCTCAATATCTTTTACAATTAAAAAGACATCCAGGAACTTGTTTTGCATTAAAAATAAACTTGAGTATTTGTATTAGTTAGGAGGACTCGTCTGGATTCTGGTGCAATAATATCCCCAAATACAGTTGATGTGCATTCATGAGTACATATTTATTGGATTGTAGTAAAGTGTTTTTTGGTTGTTTTTTATTTCTTTCAACTGAACATAATGGCACTTCAGTTTCCACAACTCTTGCTCATATTTATCACATTCCATTTGCAGGAAATGCCCTTTCCCGTTGTTCTACTCACACCTTGCTCATTTTCCAGATATTCTGCTTCTTGTATTTCCTCACTAATTCATAAGTACACCCATTGATACTCACCTTGCTGTGCTACATACTTTCTCCTGTTTCCTATTCATATCCATACTGCTAGTGCTCATCTAAAGGATTGCTTAAATGGACACTGTTGGTACCCAGACCACTTCATCTCATTCTTTTGAAGCTGCAATGATTACTTTGCAGGACTAAGACTGCCTCCAGTGGCTGTCTAGCAAACAGCCACTAGGGATGCTTCCAGGATTCTACTGGACTCTAAGTCCCTTAAACCAACCTAAACGTCCTCAAGCTCTGCATGATGACATCCAGCGTCAGTGAAAATCACATAGGAAAGCATTCCCCCCCTAACCCAAATAAAACATGTACCTAGTCTACATTTTTTTTTAAAGTACCTTAAAATACTAATAATCTGGCTTTCCAAAGTAATTTCCAGGCCATAGAAACATAGAAACATAGAATGTGACGGCAGATAAGAACCATTCGGCCCACCTAGTCTGCCCAATTTTCTAAATACTTTCATTAGTCCCTGGCCTTATCTTATAGTTAGGATAGCCTTATGCCTATCCCACGCATGCTTAAACTCTAATTTTATCAATGACAATCTGGAACACACGGATGACCCCAAACTACTAAAAAAAACGTCCAAAGCAGTCTGGGGAGCAAATAATCTCATTTGCTGCATCAGCTAAAAAGGCATGGAAACAAGACTTTACCTCCTTAGAAAATGTTCTCAAACAGGCACACAGACAATACATGATTGACCCCACCGAGGACCACAAACATCTATACAGAGAAGCTCAAAATGACCTAAACACTTTTATCGCGAACCATGCACAATCGAAATTAGACTTTCAACAACAACACTTCTTTAGGTGGGGTGGAAGGTCTGGGAAGCTCCTGGCCTGCCTGGCTAATCCTAAAACAAAATTCAAACCCATTACCGCTATCACCTCACCGGATAGCACTAGATGCACATCACATGAATTAATTAAGAAATTGTTTTATGATTACCACAGAAATTTAGCTAAGGCCCCGCCGGACAATCATGCCCAGAGCAAGAATTTTCTTAAAAGCCTAGCCCTTCCTCAACTTGATGTGGAGGCCAGGGAGCTCCTGAGTGAACCTATCACGGAGGAGGAAATACACAGAGCAATCAAAACACTGAAATCTGGGAAGGCACCTGGCCCAGATGGCTTCACGGCGGAATACTACAAAACCCTAAAGCTCCAAATCAGTCCAACCCTCAAACACCTATTGAACCAAATTTATCTTGAAGGTCTACCAATAGAAACTCTCAATGAGGCCTGAGTCATTCTTATCCCCAAATCAGACAGACTCAGAAGCCTTGGTCTCCTATCGACCATTCTCACTACTCAATCAAGATGTTAAGCTTCTCACTAAAATCATAACAATGAGAGTCCAAACGTTCCTACCTAACTTACTGACTTCCCACCAACTACGCTTTTTAAGGGGCAAGCAAGCAAGCATGGAGGTCCGGGGGCATTGGCGGCTGTGGCATGGGTTGCGAGGGGGACGCCGGGCATAAGAGCACCATCTCTTGTCGGACTAGACATAGAGAGGGCATTCGATAGTATCATCTGGCAGCATCTGATGCGGGTGTTAAAGTTACGATACTTTGGACACACTTTTGTAAACTTTATCTACAACCTAACCAACTGACTTGTGTAACAACAAACAGCATTGACTCCCCTCTGAAAAGGGGGGTGCGTCAGGGCTGCCCAATTTGCTATTATTCAATCTAGCAATTGATTCTTTACTACGAGCCATAGAAACCCTTTGGGGATTTAAGGGAATTCCAATGGGCAACACCACCTTGAAAGTCTCAGCCTTTGCTGATGATCAGGTCTCAAAATTAACTAGAACAAATCGTACGGCCTTCGACTGGGAAGCGGACAACCCTTGCCAATGCCGGATGGACTCCCCTTGAAATGGGAATCACAGGCACTCAAATACCTATGAATCAAAATTCCTAAAAACATCTCTTTCCTATACAAACTGAACATGCCTCCTGTAACGGACCGTTTCGCTCACAAGGGGATAAAAACCGTTTAGGCGATAATCCCCTTCCAGATAGACCAGCAGCTACTGCAATCACCAACCTCCCGAACTCCAAACTGCACGTATTCACCAACTCTCGAACAGCAGACACACGAACCCTGGAAGCAGCCGAACAGGAAAAGCCCTACGAACAGCTTACACTCCTGGCAATCGGCATACAGGCAAATTCCCCCCAAGAATGAGACGACACTTCACTTTGAGGGTTAAACAGGAACAACCCTGCTGGCACACCCAGCCTGGTTTTTATTACAGTGTTGCACATACAGGACCGCCCACAGGGAGGTATAAAATAACCAATCAAATAACAGTTACAACCCACAATGCATCATAATCCCTCCTCCCTGGCCTGGAGATAATTGGAGAAGTAATCCAATTATCTCCAAGGACAGAGGCAAACTCCATTACACACATGGCAGACAAAAGACAGTAAAATACAATAAAATACACAAGGTTACATTTATACATAAAATACAGACATTCTACCTATCCCCAGATAGCTTAGATCTGAGCGCACGTTATTACCGGATGGCGCTTAGATCACATACATACAGTTCAATCGCCATGGAGCCAAAGTCTTTCATACAGTCTTTCAGTATACGGCTGGGCTCCATGGCATAGCTATCTGGGGTTGCATGGCTTTAACAGTCCGCAGAAAGGCACAAACCAGGGAAAAAGAACAGGGGCCATAGTCTAAAGGTAAGAGGCGGGCAAGCAGCCCCCTCCAAGGACACGTGGCAAGGTTGGTTTCGCCACACCTCCCATCATATTCTCAGAGCTTGACCATTGTCATAACTTACCCTTATCCTACATAGGAAGGGCAAATCTATACAAATTAGTTTTCCCAAACTACTATATCCACTTCAAGTCCTTCCCTTGCTCTTGCTACTCTCGAAACAGAATGAAACACTACTAAATAAGAAGCGTTGACAATTTTTATGGCAGGGCTGCAAACCACACCTTAGCCATAAAACCTATATTAATATACCGCTCAAGGGGGACTAAACTTGCCAAATGCTAAGGAGTATAGCCTAGCAGTGCAACTAAGACATTCACTGGATTGAATCCAATCCCAGAATAGGTTTTCAAAGTTGCTGTTGGAGTCCTTCCTGGCGGAGCCGGACTCACTGCTGGCTCTCCTGCACAGGCCACACCACCTCCTCCCAAATAAAATCCTTACAAGCCCACTTATACATACCCCAATCAGGGCCTAGAAACAAGCCCGATCTAAAATGGGAGCTCACCCTATAAAATCGCTGCACGTGCCTCTCACTCGCAACACTAACTTTGCCCCTGGTACCGACTATCCCTTCCCACTGTGGGAGGACCGGGGTGTCACGGCTCCCTGCTCCTTAGTAGACCACACGGGTCAAAGATTTTTAACGCTAGCAGAGATACGGGAGAGATTCCCGGACCTTCCAACCCCATGGTTTGCATACCTCCAGGTGAGGCACTACTACCACTCTATCACTCAAACTCTCACAGAAGCGGACTGGGAGAACCCTTTAGATACTATGCTGTGCTTCTCGACATGAGCCACTTATTCCACATCTAAACTCTACATGTTCATACGATACACTCCAGACTGGACTGGTCTTCAAACAGGCATGGTAAAATGGAAAACCCACTTCCCTGAAATAACTCCTACAGACATCCTGAGGGCGCACCAAGCCCAATGCCAAACCCTGCCTATCGTCTCTTACAGAGACATGTTTCTAAAGACCCTACACTACGCTTATTATTCACCACACAGACTACATCTAATGGCTAGGAAAGACTCAGCGACCTGTTTCAAATGTACACACACAAAAGCCGACTTATATCACTGTCTGTGGGAGTGCACACTACCATTGACCCCAGAGTTCTTGCTCCTGGGACTTATCCAGGGTCAACCCCCAACTAATAAACGATTCCTCTTCATAATCACAGCTACTGGACGCATAGCCATTTTGCAGGTCTGGAACCAGTCGAACACTCTACAATTATTTTTATCTAAACTCAAATTTATTTTCAAAATGGACTAACCAACAAAGAAACCCTTGCCGTGGTGCGTGGCCTGACTGTAGACCTGCATGACCGCATAATCTGAGGGCTCCCGCTCATCCACTTTAAATCCAGCATGCACCAGCAGCATCCACTAGCACAAACCACAGCAATCCAGTGCATAATGTCTACCTTGAGCACTGGGGCAAAATGAACGCGTAAGAAGAGGAGGGAAGGACAAGATTCCAGCCTAACAGTGGCAGACATGTTTTTCGCCTCACGCTCCAACCAGGCAGCACAAGATGGCCGCCACCTCAGCTCGCGTGTCTCCCTCTCACCAGCATCTACAGCAGGCAGTGAGATGCCTGAAAGAGCAATGGAGGACACATTGAAATCCTCACCAAGCTGCTTGAAGTCAGGAACTACCTGGCTGAAGAAATAACATGGCGCTCCTGCGAACCTAGAAGACATGGTTGAGAACATAGTACGGGCCCATAACACCACCGTAGCCAACTCACACTCCATGGACAGACAGCTAAATGACCGTGGAGGACCTAGCAAATAGGTCCAGGCGAAACAACCTTAGAATCCAGGGCCTACCGGGGGCACCCAACAAGGGCTCTTTGGTGGGAAAAATGGAGCACTATTTCAAACATCTTTTGCCAGACATCCCTGACGACAAATGGGTGATCAATCGGGCACACCGTGAGCTGCGCGCCCAAAGAACAGAGGGCTCCATGCCCAGAGACATCACAATGCGATTTCACTTCTCTCCACAAAGGAAGCAGTCCTGTGATACAACAGAGAGCATGAGATGACCTACCAAGACGCCACCATAGCCATATACCAGAATCTCTCTCCCTCCATCCTGCAGAGATGCCACGAGTGAAAGCCCATCACGGATCAACTGAGGCAGAGGGACATACGCTACACTTGGGGTCACCCATTTAAGCTTGTGACATTCAAGGATGGGAAAACAACCCTGCAACCAGGTGATGACCTGACCCAGTTCCTCCTTAAAATGGGCATCGCAGCACCACCTAAGTTGAACCTCCCCAAGCCAAATCTCCCTGAGCTTTCCTCTCTCCCAAGAGACTGGTATACTGTGAAAGATACAACGCAGCGCCACACCTGAGTGACACTGGCAGAGATCGTAACGGCACACCAGTGAAAACATTTACTCCAAGAACTGTCTGGTTATCCCACAACTGAAGCTCAGCTAAGTGTATCATAAAGGGGCTCTTGTGGGATACTGGACTGTGGGGGCTGACTTAACCGAGAAAGGAATGTTTATTGTTTAGATAGCGGATGGGGAAGGGAGGGGGGGAGATGTAAATAAGTTGAATTAAATGCATTGTACGGTTGGCATACTACATAGCTTAAAGAGAGGCGCAGTAGGGATCAGCTTTTAAGCGCTCCTGCCTAGTTAGGTCTCTGCACAGTAGCAAGGTACCACAGGAAAATGACAGGAACCTTTACAAAACTCAAAGAGAGTATTACTGTCCCAGCAGGTGCATTGCGCACTGTAGCCGACAGCCGTTCCCATGGCAGCCCACTCCAACAGCTTCCACACTGTGAAAGACTAAGACAGGGCCCCTATTGAACTGAACCCCCCAACATATGCAGGGGACCTCACATACCCGGCCGCTCCGGCATAAGGTCGGTGACATACCCTAGGAATACTATTTGCCACCTCGCCAAATTAGGACAGGCCATCCGCCCCCAGATTAAATAGGATTTCATACTGTAGCACAGACAAAGGGGCAACACAGCAGCCAGGCCCCAAACGGGGCACTCCATTGCCCAGCTCTTGAATGGCAGTGGGGGCGCATGTCCTTAACTCCAAGGGTGGGTATCAAGGTTTCAGGGGGGAGGGCGCATATGTCCACCCCTTTCCACTACACCACAGATACAAAACCCTGAAAAGTATCAGAGGGAAGGGAGCATGAGCTCTGATAGTGGATAAGAGCGGGATCGGCCACTCCTTATTTTGGCAACCTGTAAGACCAAAAAACAATGCAAATATCTGTAGGTTCTTAACATGTTTTGTTTTGTTTATTGGCTCATGGAGTAATTTCACTTATGGCTCAAGATGGCGATACCAAGATACAAGGCACACACACAACCCTCACAGACACTCCCATAGGGGCGGCACCTTACAGAGGGGCATGCAACCCACACCTCCACAAAACCAGGACCTCAGCAAACTAACCCTTCACACCCATGGCCCTTAAGATAGTTTCAATGAATGTTAAAGGCATTAACACCCCAAATAAACATAGACTTATGTTGAGAGAAAATAAAGAAAAATAGCGGGCATAGTGCTCCTCCGGGAGACACACCTCCCCAGGTCGGCACCCACTTCGCTGAGGGACAGGACGTACACCACAGCACATGAGGCGAGAAGTAACAGAAAAAAGTCAGGGATAGCAGTGCTTACTCATAAACACTGCCCATATGTAATCACAAATAGCCAAGCAGACCCCAAGGGCGTTATTTAGTGGGGATGGGAACTCTTCACAATATAAAACTTAGTATCATCAATGTTTATGCCCCCAATGAACCAGATATCTCCTTCTGGACCTCATTGGAAACCCTCACGAAAAACATTGGTGGGGGGTTGTTGTGGTGGACAGGAGTGCGAAACCAGGGACCCTGAGATCTCAGGGCAAAGGGGGACAGGACAAACTCCTTCATAGGTTCTTGACCCTATGGGCCTATTAGATGCCTGAAGACTGCAACATCCTGGTGCACAAGACTACACATTTTACTTAAACCCACATGACACTTACTCGAGAATCGACAACATATTTCTAAACGACATTGGCATGAATAAAGTGATTCACTCAGAAATCAATAGCATTACATGGTCTGACCATGCAAACATAGCAATGACACTAAGTAAACTACAATACAGCGCTAACTGGACGTGGAAGCTGAATTCTAATCTTCTAAAAGACGAGGATGTACTGACCTCCCCTAAAGAGGCTTTCACAAACTATTTCAATACTCCACACCAAAAATCAACCCCACCATGCTTTGGGCGGCACACAAAATGGTAATAAGGGGACACCTCATTTGGCTAGCCACCCATAAAAGGCAGCGCAAGACAAAACTCATATTGGAGCTACAGTCAGCTCTGCGAAAGCTAGAACAACAGCACAAAAATAAACCCAACTGCACCTAAACTAGCTGAACTGAATGCGATAAGACACTCCATCAAAGAGCTGTCTCTAGAGTAGGGTAGCCCACTCTAGTATATGGACCAAATGACAGTACTATGAAAAGGAAAATACAATTAACATCCTCTTGGCCAGACAACTCAAACCGAGACAGCGGAGCAAACCCATCACTAAAATATGAAAGCCTACTGGAGACATAGCAAACACCCCTAATGACATAAACACAGAATTCACTGCTTACTCTCCCACATACTACAACCTCTCCACACACCATACACTTGATAACGTAGACTACAGAGAACACATTATCTCTTATTTGGCACACCTCCCGATACCGCGGGTTAGAGTGGAGGAAGTAGAGGGACTGACAGCACCGATCACCGAGGAAGAGGTGGGGGCCACAATTCCCACCCTGAAGGGCAACAAAGCACCAGGCCCAGAAGGCTATGACTTGAGCTACTACAAAAAATTCAAAAATGACCTGAGCCCACACCTGACAATGTTGTATAATTACTTTAGGGAGGGTGGTACACCAGACACAGATATGGCAACAGCTAACAATATGTTAATACCAAAACCAGACAAAACTCACACTCTAACCTCTAACTACAGACCCATCTCACTGATAAACTCAGACCTGAAAATCTTTGCCAAAATCCTAACAAATAGACTCACACCACTCTTTACACGACTGATACACCCAGACCAGGATGACAGCTGTATGAGAACACCCACAGGGGAGCGGACTTACTATGGTTCATAAGGGAGTCCAAAATGCCTTCTCTGGCTCTCTCACTGAATGCCGAGAAAGTGTTTGACTGGGTCAAATGGCCCTCCATGTTTGAATTACTCCACAAGATGGGCTTCTCATGGAGTCAATGCAAAAAGCAATCAACTAATTTATATGGCAGAAAAAACAGCCTAGAGTGGCCTGCAGCCTGCTGTACCGACCTAAGTATGGGGGAGGACTGGGTCTTCCAAATCTTTATCAGTATTACCTAGCGGCACAACTAACCCAGGTCGTACACTGGCACTCACCCCCAGAACATAGGAGATGTGTAGACTCCTTATTGACGGGTGCGGACCTGCCCCAATTCTACCTCTGGGTTCCCAAAGCTCAGAGGGCCATACTGAGAATCACATACCCGGCTGTCCTCAACTCCTACCAGATCTAGGACCAAGTAAAACAAAAATATGCCTTGGAGAGAGACCCGTCTTCATTGACCCCAATCCTTAGAAATATGATGTTACTTCCTGGGATGAGGGCTCGGGACTTCAGGGGAATAGAGGCTACAGGGCTACAAAGGTACATACATTTATATGTCAATGGAGACATAGTCACCTATGATTATCTCCGAACCCAGATCCCACTTCAGACAAGGGACTATTTCCGCTTTCTGCAAATCAGAGACTTTGCACGTACCAAGGAAGTAAGCTAACGTTTTTTGAGAAACTATGTTATGACGAAACAACCTAGACCAAACTCATTACCCTACTTTACCAAACATTAATTCTGAGTCAGGAGAATGGGGGAATCACCGATACACTGATCAATGGGAAGTCGAACTGGGGGATGTTCAGGAGGGGACTGGGTGGCAAGAGATATGGGAAGCGTGCACCAAAGTATCTATGTGTGTTACACTTCAGGAACAATGCTATAAAACACTCTTTCGGTGGTACACGACACCAGTTAAACAATGTCACATGAGGTTGAGTCCCACTGATACCTGTTGGCATCTTTGCGGGGACAAAGGAAGCTTTATGTGGTGGCAGTGCCACAAGATCAGAAACTTTTGGGGGAAGGTAGTGAACCTCAGCTCTAGAGTTTTACAGAGACGGTTAGAACTAGACACTTGGAGCTGTCTATTTATAGAATACATAATATGTGTACAGAAGCAAAATAAAAATTTTATGTGAAACAATTAAAAAAAAAAAAGACCTTAAAAATCAGGGAACAAATTAATCAGGCAACCCTAAAGCCTCCTTGGTTAAGGTTCATTCCTTAAATCTCAGAAAGTAGACAAAAACAAGGGGTGGAATAGTGCCAAGTCAAAGGAAGGGGAGGCAGCACACCTAAATAGGTAAGTCTCTCCTGAAAACCCAATAAGGACAAACAACAATACAAAGCAATAGGGGGCGCCAGGGGGTTAGGGGAGAATTAATACTCAATAAGACAACTGAAGTGAAACAGATAATATGTGGTCAGTAAAATGATATAAGATCATATATGCATAAAAACGGACAAGCCAAAATGTCCAAAATGAGGTATAAACATATAGTAAGTCTATAAGAGTTTGCCTTTATCTCCAGGTGAGTATGTCTTCCAGATAGTTGAAGTCCAGTGATATAAAAAAGAAGAGAAGAGTTCCAATAGTGCAATATGATTAAAATATATTAAAAGCTTAGGTAAAAGGAAATCCAAATTGGCCTACTCACATGTGATAGAACTTAAAACCAGCTCTAGTGTGAAGCGCTTGCAGTGGTATTATTCCCCCACTTCAGGGATATGATGAAAGCTATAGGCCAGTGCATATCTTGTCAGCATGGATATGTAAAAATACAAACAAAGGAACGAATAGTGCTCTCTGTATAAAATTTATGTAACCAGGAGAAGAAATAAATGAATAATACTCACATTTACCTGAGCAGACAACCCGCTCAGTGTAATCAACGTAGGTGGTATAATCCCCACCAGGGATACTTTGTGAGATACTCACTGAGAAGATAAAAACTTTGATGCCAGGTAATAAAAGAGAAAAAGAAACGTATATGGTACTAATATTGGGAGTAAAAGATACCAAAACCTTTATTAAAACAATAATAGTGATAAAATAAGTCCACAACGCGTTTCACCCACAATGGGTTTTTTCATGTGGTAATTTTAGTAAAGGTTTTGGTATCTTTTACTACCTAGTGGGAGTTCTCTGTCGCTTCAGGAAGGAAGCAGTTACTGTGATATGCGACATTGAAAAGCTGTTCCATCAGTTCTATATCCCACTCAAAATGCGCAACTATCTAAGGTTCCTTTGGTGGGAGAACGGTCAGTTGGAAACAGAACCCAAAGAATACAGAATAGCAGTTCACCTTTTCGGTGCTAGTTAATCTCCAGGATGTACCAACTTCGGCCTTAAGTTTCTTGCACGACAATACAAGGCAGAATATCCCTCAGCATCAGCCTTCATTGAGAAGAACTTTTATGTCGACGACAGCCTAACCAGTATTTCAACAGTCAGTAAACCTACAAATCTGATCATCGAAACACAAGAACTATGCAAAAATGCTGGCCTACGTCTGCATAAGTTCAACTCTAACAGAAAAGATGTCAGTGTTGTGTAGCTCAATCAGAAAGAGCAAAAACTAGTGAACCTCTCAAACTTAACCCAGACTCAACACCAGAAGGACAAGTACTTGGCATTCAGTGGTCAAGTGAAAACGATACTTTCAGCTTCAGCATTGACATATACGATCAACCCTCAACTCGTCGTGGTATCCAGTCAGTTGTAGCCTCTCTTTATGATCCTCTAGGTTTCATAGCTCCCTTCATACTGAGTGGCAAGTGCATTCTCCAAGAGCTTTGCCACAGGGGCATCAGTTGGGATGAAGCACCTCCTGAGAGTTTAGGCCCAAGGTGGGAGGCCTGGAAGAGTAGTCTGCAAGCTTTTGAAGGAAATCAAGATACCCAGATGCTACCATCCTTCAGACTTTGGTAACAGAGTAAAGGTGAAACTACACCACTTTTCTGATGCCAGCAACATAGGATATGGCGCCTGTTCGTACCTTAGGTACAAGAATGACAGAGGGCAAGTCCATTGCAGCTTCGTAATGGCCAAAGCAAGAGTTGCGCTGACGAAAATCGTGAGCATCCCAAGGCTTGAACTCTCAGCTGCAGTCGCCACAGCAAGATTGAGTGTCATGTTGAAGGCAGAACTTGAAATAGAAATTGACGAACAATTATTCTGGACAGACTCCCCGTTAGTTTTGGTCTACATCAATAATGAAGTGAGAAGATTTCATTTGTTTGTAGCCAATCGTATTAAACTCACAAGAGAGATAAGAGATCCAACTCAGTGACATTATGTGGATACAGCACAAAAATCAGCCGATCATGCCTCCAGGGGTCTTCACGTAGCAGATATTTCTCCCTCAAGCTGGTTATCTGGGCCTAGTTTCTTGTGGAAATCTGAAGTGCTCGCATCTCCAAGTTCGTCAGCAGAACTGATTGTAGGTGACCCTGAAGTCAAACACCTTACAACCTTTGCATCACAAGTCAGTGAGCAAACTGATGTTCTGAATCGTCTGAACAAGTTTTCCAGTTGGCAAATGCTTATCAGGGTGATGGCAAGAATCAAGAGACTAAGACTGAAGACACATCACTGCAGCAATCCTGTGACTGTGGAGGAACGTAGGAAGGCTAGGGAGGTAGTGATAGGTCTAGATCAACAGCAAGTTTTCCCCGAAGAGGTAAAACCTCTTCAAGGAGGAGATAGTCTTCCAAGTTCAAGCCCTCTTAGTTACCTTGACCACATTCTGGTTCACTGACTTCTTCGTGTTGGTGAAAGGTTGTCGAGTTCAAAACCTTCAATAATTTAACTTCCTAATTCAAAAGTTAGTAGATCTTATAGAGAGTGAATAATTTACCGGTTTTAGTGATACACTAACACACCACCACAAATTACAGTGGCCAGTTACAATGGTACCTATAAGCTAAATTGTGTACAACTCACATTTATAACGGCCATTGTAATGTTCTATAAATTATGTATGACTCTTTAAGTTACATACATCATAACATAATTTGGTGGGAGTGTAAGTGTCCGCTTATAACTTTAAATGTTCCGCACTGACTGCTTCAGGTGGAGCCTTTCTGCCTTCCTCTTGTTTCCCCAGGGAATGTTTGATCTTCAGACTCCTCCTCCCTCTAGTTCTGGTGGCAAAAGGTCTCTGTGACTCAGCATTCAGATGCAAAGCAAGCTAGCAGCACCTTATGATAGACGTTAGGACACTGTTAAGACAGTGGATGTTAACAGCTTTATAGATCTTCACAGTTGCCATTTTTAACCATGATTGGGTAATATACCAAAGGGCCAGTTTTTAAGACTGTACAGAAACTGTACAAAAAATGAAGAATATTTTAGACAGACATTTTAAAACAAAAAATTTTAGAGAAAGGTTATAATTTGAGTGACCTTGACAAGTTGGTAAAGAAATATGTGAAAAGGAAAGACAGCCACTCTTAGAATATAAAATTAAAGATGGAATAATAGAGGGGAAGGAAGAAGGGAAGATCCCCCTCATTTTTAACAGCTACTCATTACGTAAAGTAGTTAATAAACTTTGGCATATACTTAAGAAGATTATGAAATACTCTCTTTTTTAAATCCTCAACCCAAAGTTATATTTGGAGGAGCAAAAAATTTTGAACAAATTTTAACAAAAAGTTTTATAGAGAAGGAGACTAAAGAAGTTGAAGGAAATTTCTTAAAAGAAAATAAAGGTTTCTTTTATTGTAGTAATTGTAGGGGCTGTAGCTTTAGGCGTAACACCGTAGGAAAACAGAGAAATTTACCTAATTTGTTACCAAAAAGGAAAATCTAATTCAATCATTTATTACATGTTCCACCAAGGAGATTATCTATATGTTTATTTGCCGGTGCAGCTTTCAATATATAGGGAATATTCAGATATGGGGACATATTTATAATATCCAAATGAAATTTTATAATCACAGTGTGTCCAAACATTTTTTGGAAGTACAAGATGGTGACCCAGTAGGCTTTAATTTCATAGGGAAAGATAAAATTAAAGTACATTGAAGAGGGGGCGATAAAGATTACCTTTTTGGATTAACAGAAATGTGGTGGATTTTTAATTTGGAAACTTTAATTCCACAAGGGTTAAATGCTGATTTTGAAAATTAATCAATATATTTAATAACAGCAATTTTTCCCTCTCTTCTGATTTGGCCCAGGTTCAAATATGACCTTATTTATTTAGTATTTTGTTTGCAATGTGCCCGGGGATATTACTAATACTATTACATTTCAGGGCTGGACATACAAATTGCTCATATGACGTCAAGAGGCCAAAAAGCCAAATTCCAGCTTTTTCATAATAGGAGGAACCGGAAGAGGAGGGGGACGTCGATCAGTGATGATGTATACGAAAGTTCCGAAGCCCCTGCCGAAACAGGAAACCGGAATCAGAAGGTGATGTGAATGTCGAGACGCCAATGCGCAGCCACGCTGGAAGCAGATGAGTAAGCAAGGCGCCAAATTTATAAGACTGAATGGGCAGAATGGATTTATTACTTCTGAAGAAGGCAACAACTGAAATGCATAAAGTAATTTCAGAGACTTGTCTTTACCCCTTGGGACTATTTTTAAACCAATTTTGTTTGTGTTTTATTTGTTTGAATTTTGTAAATCAATAAATTTGTTACCCCCGACATCATGCATCCTGCAATAAACTTCGGAGGTTTGAAGCAAAGAAATTGGAGAGTTCCTAGTAAAGACCAAGCACCGATCATTATATTCTAAAGGCATTCAGTTTCAGACAGATCTTTAAGTGGCCCTTAACCATGTGAGTGAGACCAACATTTGTCCAGTTCCACTCATTATTACTATATTACCTTATGTTTTCTCTTTTGTTTTCTCTTTGTTAGATTGACTATGTTAACTGTCGGTAGTTTTATCTTTGAGTGCTCTCACCATTGTGTTTATTTTGTTTTCACTATTGTATTTTGTAGTTAAGTGACCACAGAGGTGATAGTAGCACCATTTTTTGTGTTTAGTATAAACCCCTTTTTTTATTTACCAATGTTAAGAGAATGTCATCCGCAAATAATGTTAATTTATATTCTTTGTGTTGTGTTTTAATGCCCCAAATTAATGGATGGTTTCTTATCATAGGCGTTAGGGGTTCTAGTGCTAGCACATATAAGAGGGGCGAGAGGGGACATCCTTGCCGAGTACCATTCGTGATGCTGAATGGGTGGGAGAGGAAACCTGCATTGGTAACTTTAGCAGTTGAAGAACTATAGAGGGCTTGTAAAATGTTTAAATGTTCTTTAGGGAAATCACATTTTTTAAGCTTCGAGGAAGTTCCAATTTAAGCAGTCAAAAGCCTTTTCTGCATCTAATGATAGGAAAAGGCTGCCAATGTTTTGTTGTTGAAGGCTGTATATTAGATCCAGAACTTTCCTGGTGCCATCAGTGCCCTGCCTACCCTTCACAAAGCCTACCTGGTCTTCATGTACTAGTGTGGGGAGTATTGTTGCAAGTCTATTAGAGAACATTTTTGCGAGTAGTTTGATTTCAGTGTTTAGAAGGGAAATTGGTGCCCTTTATTTGGTATTTTCCCCAGTTTGGGGAGTGTGGCTACATGACAGCATCTCCGGTGGCATGGTCCCCGTGTAATGATGTGATGAAATGTATTTTGTAAATGCGGGATAAGTGCAGTAGCAAAGGTCTTATAGTTGTAGTTTGTTAGGTCGTCGGGCCCTGGGGATTCCTCCCCCCCCCCCTTACAATTTTGGATTGTATTTGTTTCTTACGTAACATATTGGCTTATAATTTGCTGGCCTTGTTTGATCATTAATCTTATTAGTTACAATCTGTATCTCTTTCAAAAGGTTTTGTTGTTTTGTTTGGTAGTAGGTTTGTGTTTTGTCTCTCAATTCTTTAAGGAGCGTTATGAGTCTAGCTCAGCGTTGTCTATGGCGTTGGGATGCTCTACTGAGCTGCTCCCTGTCTATGATTCCTGAAGACATATGGGAGATACTGCATAAACTGCCATCCAGGGATGACAACCATAGTTTGCTCAGCTATCATGATAGATGAGCGTGCTTAGCTTGTGCCACAAATTGAGAACCGCAGGGCAGCAGGGCCCCTATCCTGCATCCCGAAGGTTGACACAAATCTCCTCACAGGTGATTCAAGATAGATTCACACATTCAAAAAATTAATGTTCGCAACCCTCCACCCCAATGTTATTTCATTTATATGTTATTATTGTTCCTTTTCATTTTATAAGGCTATCTGTGACTGTCAAGCTACCCTTTAGAGATACCCCTGCATGTGTACTCCTGTGTGTTTTTTGTAATATTCTGCAAAATATGGGACGTGAGATGGGTAATATGTATAATAATAATAGTAATATTATATATTATAATAATATATAATAATATGTCTTAAGCTCCACAGTGACAACGAAATCTCTCACAATCAGTTTGAAATCTGCTCACATGTAGTATCTATGAATGTCAGAGGGTTGAATGTGCCTGAGAGACTTCGCCTGCTCCTAACGTAATTGAAAGAAAATGGGGGCTGATGTAGTAATGATACAGGAAACCCATTTTAGAAAGGGAGATGTGCCGCCTCTGAGGGATTGCAGATATACGCATGGCTATTTCACTGACTATGAAGGGGGGAAAGCGAGAGAGGTAGGAATACTGATAGCTAATCACACACCCTTCCAACTGGCTGACCAATTGACTGACCCACAGGGGAGATTCATATTTGTCAAAGGCACCATAGGAACACAAACTTACACCTTGGTGAGTATATACAGTCCCAACAATAGGCAAGGATACTTTTTTAAACAGACGCTCTCCAAACTGGACACTTCGCCACAGGCATCATTATCTGCGGAGGGGACTTTAATGTTCATTTGGACACTTCCAGACACCAGATACATCATAAGT
Organism: Pelobates cultripes; assembly: GCA_933207985.1. Classification (NCBI taxonomy): domain Eukaryota; kingdom Metazoa; phylum Chordata; class Amphibia; order Anura; family Pelobatidae; genus Pelobates; species Pelobates cultripes. Next base: position 200,051,119 of record OW240916.1, read on the forward strand.
ACTGCCAAAAACTTATGTATACAAATGCTATATTCTCATCACCTAATGGACTGCTGGAGACTGGCTAACCCAACAACTAAAGAGTACACATTTTATTCCTATGTACGGGACTCCATCTCCACTCATCACAGACACTTACATCTCGTCCGTAAGGCACACATAGGCCTGGTCTGATCACACCTCAGTGCACGTATACATGACATTCCCCACTATAAATTCCAGGACGTGGAACTGGAGAATTAATGACTCGCTTTTAGACAAACAAAAATCGAAAAGCCACATACAAGAGGCCATACAAGAGGCCATTCTAACATACTTCCATGACAATCCGGTGTCAGACACCTCACCACTTGGGAGGCCCATAAATGCATAGGAACACTTATTCAATTAGGCACCAGAATGAAAAAAGAAAGATACTCAAAAATTGCTGCCCTACTCACAACTATCCAAGACCTAGAGACACGACACAAAATGGACAAAAATCAGACTACGCTTTTCACGCTCAGACTAAAGAGGGAAGAATTATCTCTCCTCTTGAATCACAAAGCTAAACGAGCTATATTACTAACTAAAGACTTGTTTTATGCCCATGGCAATAGAAACGGCAAGCTACTGGCACGTGCACTAAAGCAAAGGCTCCACAGCTCATATATCTCAATAATTAAGGACACTCAGGGCAAAACACACTCCCTAATGCAAGACATTGCAGAAACCTTTTGCCAATATTATTAATCTGTGTATAACCTACCTAACCCTATGACACCACAACCTGATGGAACACAGTACATCCGAAAACATTTAAAAAACAAAATACTTAGCTCGGCACAGGCCGCACTGGATGCGCCATTCATACATGACGAATTATCACAAGCTATTAAACAGGCCCCTAATGGAATCAATCCTGGCCCCAATGGCTACCCCAACAAATACTACAAACTATTCTTACCGCCTTTACTACAAGCGATCAACTCTATAACTAAAGACAACCCATTTAGTCCCACAGCCTTATAAGCCACTATAACATTGATTCCAAAACCTGACAAGGATCATACTGTTTGTGGCAGTTACAGACGGATATCGTTGATTAAGAACGACATAAAAATCTTTGCACACATTCTGGCCAACAGGTTGAAGCCACTCCCCCAGGGATTGGTACACCCAGATCAGGCAGGCTTCACACCTAGCAGACAAGCCAAAGACAACACCATTACAATCCTAAATATAATCTATAAAGATGACTTGGGTCTGTGCAATCTATACACACCCACAGGCCAGAGTACAAATCAATGGCACAAAATCTGACCCCCTCCACATCCAAAATGGGACTAGACAGGGCTGCCCACTTTCCCCCCTAATATTTATACTATCCCTCGAACCATTCAGGAACGCAATCTGCGACAACGCAGCCATTACCGGCGTACAAGGTCGCACACTGCAATACAAAGTCTCAGCCTACACTGATGACTTATTGTTTACCATCACTAAACCAAACATATCACTCCTGGCCCTGATGTCTGAGTTGACAATGTACACTGACCTCTCCAATTTCAAAGTAAATTACGATAAAAGCGAACCTCTCCCACTCGCATCATCGCCTCACATCATACACACATACATGCTGTGCAATCATTTACTACAATGTACAAGTATCTTTGTATTTTCTGAAAATAACAAATAAAAAATAAATACATTTTAAAAAATAAAAAATTATATTTTTGATATTTTAATAACATCTTTATAAAAGTTTAACTAAAAAATAATAAGTCATTTGAAAAGCTTATCAAAAAATATTAAATTGAGGTCATTATTAGTGACCATTTGGCAAGTGAAGCTTTTGAATATCTGTTCATCAATATCAATTTGCATAAAACACAAAAATGTCAAAGGTGAGGTTTCTGTATTATTATTTTAATAATCTACAATCGTCATACAATGCCATGGAAATATGTTCTTCCATTTGTCAGACCCATATAATACATTTGCTATAAGAGTAAGGCATCCACATTGAGACCTGTGAGTTTTATGCTGAAAAAATAAATATTTATTTGTACTCGTCATCAGTTAAAGGTTGCCAGCCCACCCTTGCATCTTTCATTGCTCTAAGTTAGTAAGGAATTAAGACAGTGTAGCTGTGTTTTTCTCTGCCATTAATAAGTATGCATAGTATGTCATATTATATTATTGACCACATAGAAGAAAAAAAAAACACCCTGCACTTATCTAAAGGATTACAAAAAATAAACCGTAAAGAGTGATTAAATCAGGGTCCTCCCAGAAAACAATACCGGCACAATTACCTTAATACACATTCAGAATCACAACAGGCTATAAACTAGGAGGGTTTGCAAAAAACAGGAGTGCAGTGGAATTAGTTTTAGTTATTTATAAACCTGTTCAGCACTGTGTCACTTCTAAAGGTACCTTTATTGCAATATGCAGAATAACTTGACTTGATAAAATTAAAAGGACAATACCGGCATAAGGAAGTACCTCACCCTTATGAAAAGCTTCATATAGATAATACATTAGTAATGAGCAAAAATGTTAATAATAATAAACAAAAAGTGTTTGCATCAGAGATAGACCAGACTGCTGTCACGTTTCAAAATTTACACTTATTTATTATTTATTTATTATTTTTTTAATGTGTAAATTTCCCTTAGTCACACTGAAAACATATGTGCTCTATGAATGTGTTTGTGTGACTGTTTCAAAATCAGTGAATCAGATCAGTAACTGAATGATGGACTGTAAACATTAGCTATACAGAAAATTTTAATTCTCTGGTGACCTCTACTGGAGGCTGGTTGGAAAAACTAGTGCTATCCCTGGTCCTGAAATCCTTGACTCCTGTTAAAGGGACAATATAGACACCAGAAAAACTACAGCTTATTGTATTTGTTCTGAAGAGTAATATCATTCCCTTCAGGCTATTTGCAGTAAACACATTTTTTCCTAAAAAAAGACAGTGTTTACATTACAGCCTAGGGATACCTCCACTGACCACTCCTCAAATGGCTGCTAGAGGTGCTTCTGTTATGCTACTTGGGTTATTTGGATTGGAACTCAACTGCAGCTTGTAGAACTCCTTAATTACTATAGTAAATAAACAAAGAATCTTTAAAGTATCAATACTGTAGCTTTAAGAAAAGAGAGGATTGCTGGCAATTTGAGAATCAAACGAAGTTTTAATGATTGATAAACTTAAATGAATTGCATATAGGCAATAATCCAATAAGAAGAAAGTGGAGGTTATCAAACAATACAAAGTTCATTAATAAGTATTTCCTCAGAGAAGTATTAAATAAGATTCTTTAGGTTGCTGGGAATAATCTTCAATAGAAACATTAAGCAGGTAGCATAGAGTATTTTTTAAAGCAAGAAACAGTTCATAGTAAATAAGCATGATGGGAGTTGTCCTCCATATAATTAGTAACTTGAAGCAGAGAAGATTTGAGCAAGCAGGAATTGGTTCCAAGAAACAGTTCATAGTAAATAAGCATGATGGGAGTTGTCCTCCATATAATTAATAACTTGAAGCAGAGAAGATTTGAGCAAGCAGGAATTGGTTCATTAATAAATGATATTGCAGACAATAGTAGAAAGATATACTTAAGGTTAAGGAGAGTTGTCCTCCAAGAGTTCAGAGTTATAGTCCATTTGTAAATTAGCAAAGTATCCATTTTCCAGTAATTCTCTATGGCAATGGTGCAATCCTTGCATTGGCTCAAAGGCTGGGACGGCTTGTCAGAGCTTGTGGAGCCGGCGTGTATACCCGGAAGTAGGTCCCACAATCACCAAGCGCCTTCTCCCTGGCGCAGTCTCCCTAAGTACTGTCAGAGCCGCGTCAGAAGGTGGCGGGGCCGGTTCCGCAATGCGGAAGTGCCGAACCCGGAAGAGATACCGCATGACAGCTTCTTGGGGCAGTGCTGCACACTGTGCAGCCCTGACATTCAGTGCCTCCACCCTCTGCATGGAGACACTGAACTTTACTCATAGAGATGCATTGAATCAACAAGGTGATCAATGAGGAGATGCTGATGGTGACATCAAGGTGGTGTTTGGCTCCACCCCAGTCCTACTTCCTTGGCCATCTCAGCCAATGCAATGCTTTCCTATGTGAAAGAATTGTGATTGGCTCAGATCACCACTTTTGATAATGTCAGCCATCGAGGCAGATCAAGGGCAGAGGCAGCACCAGCAGATTGGAATAAAGATATAGAAAAAACTTTCACCACAAATACACAATGTGTGTGGTGACAAACTAATGAAATAAGTTATGCTTATATATAAAGTAAAAAGCTTCCCTCAGATTAATTCCAAGGTAGCAATTGATGGTAACCAGAAATACATATACATAGAGAGTGGGATACAGCTGATAAAACCTACAAATATAAAGATATACATGATGTAGTGTAATACAGTTAAATAAATATTCTTTGTGCTGAAATTAAGTGCACTCACAAGAATTAGGTGTAAATCGCGCCTCAAGGTTGCTTTCCCTGATGAAGTAGGGGAGTTCCAATTCCCTTCCTGGATCTGTTCACACCACTGCAAATCAGGACTCTGAGTAGCAGAAATTATTAAGGCAGCTTTTATTTAATGTGGATAAAGCCAATGTATAATCTTGTATAAAATAAAGTAAAAGCAACAGGTCCTACGCGTTTCGGCCCCAAGATGGGACTTCCTCAAGGACCATAAAGTTAGTGACAATTACAGAGTGATAAAAAAGCAGCTAACAACTTCCACCCACAAGTCCCTTTTAATTGGCCTAATCCCCAAGTTAATTCAGGGCGTTTTCTTACATCCTGGCTCTAATTGGTCAGATCGTTCTCCCAATCATCTGTTCTATTTTATTTGCCACGTAAGCTGCACACCTAATGTCAGGTTTATTTGCATACCTTTTATCGTTTAACTATTTTACTTGCCATGTAAGCTGCACACTTAATTTCCGGTATATTTGCATTTTAACATTTATTGTGGTCACTCTGGCCAAATGTACACTGTCAATAAATTCTCTCTCAGACTAGTCAGACTAGTCAAAATCAAGATGTTAAGGATCTATTTTCAGGCAATTAACCCCTTAAGGACAGAGGGTGTGCTATGCCGTCCTTGGAGACCCGGCTCTTAAGGCGGGCTGGCGGAATAGCACGTACACGCAGTCCCATGCGCTTACCTGCTGATCCCACGCCGGCGGTCACGATGGGGGGGACTTACCTGGCATCCTAGCTTGAAAATTTACCATTAATGACAACTCTTTGTATTCTGTTTTTAAGCCAATGTTCTACCCAAGAACAAGCATTTTCGTCTAGACCGATTTCCTTGAGTTTGAACACTAATCTATTGTGTGGAACTGTATCAAATGCCTTGGCAAAATCCAAATAGATCACATCCACTGCAACACCCTAATCTAAACTTCTACTTACTTCTTAGTAGAACGCAATCAAGTTAGTTTGACATAACCTGTGCTTCATAAAACCGTGCTGATTTTTGCTGATAACCATGTTCTTCTCAAGCAATTCTTGAATATTATCCCTTAATAACCTTTCAAATATTTTCCCAGCCACAGAAGTTAAGCTCACAAGTCTATAATTTCCAGGCAAGGATTTTGAACCTTTTTTGAATTTAGGAACCACATCTGCCTTCCTCCAATCCTCTGGAACACTTCGAAAGAAAAGAATCTTGAAAGATTAAAAACAGAGGTTCACTTATTTCTACACTTAGTTCCTTAAGTACTCGTGGATGGATACCGTCAGGCCCTGGATCTCTGTTTATATTAACTTTCTTTAGTTGCTGCAGCACCTTCTCTTGAGTTAACAAATTACAATTATTCTGCAAGTTTTTAGTAGCAATCATTTGCACATCTATTGACATGGGTTCTTCCTTAATATACAGTTGCAAGAAAAAGTATGTGAACCCTTTGGAATGATATGGATTTGTGCACAAATTGGTCATAAAATGTGATCTGATCATCATCTAAGTCACAACAATAGACAATCACAGTCTGCTTAAACTAATAACACACAAAGAATGAAATGTTGCCATGTTTTATTGAACACACCATGTAAACATTCACAGTGCAGGTGGAAAAAGTATGTGAACCCTTGGACTTAATAACTGGTTGAACCTCCTTTGGCAGCAATAACTTCAACCAAACATTTCCTGTAGTTGCAGATCAGACGTGCACAACGGTCAGGAGTAATTCTTGACTATTCCTCTTTTCAGTTCAGCAATATTCTTGGGATGTCTGGTGTGAATCACTTTCTTGAGGTCATGCCACAGCATCTCAATCGGGTTGAGGTCAGGACTCTGACTGGGCCACTTCAGAAGGCGTATTTTCTTCTGTTTAAGTCATTCTGTTGTTGATTTACTTCTATGCTTTGGGTTCATTGTCCCGTTGCAACACCCATCTTCTGTTGAGCTTCAGCTGGTAGACAGGTGGCCTTAAGTTCTCCTGCAAAATGTCTTGATAAACTTGGGAATTCATTTTTCCTTTGATGATAGCAATCTGTCCAGGCCCTGACACAGCAAAGCAGCCCCAAACCATGATGCCCCCACCACCATACTTCACAGTTGGGATGAGGTTTTAATGTTGGTGTGCTGTGCCTTTTTTTCACCACACAGTGTTGTGTGTTTCTTCCAAAGAACTCAACTTTGGTTTCATCTGTCCACAGAATATTTTGCCAGTACTGCTGTGGAACATTCAGGTGCTCTTGTGCAAACTGTAAATGTGCAGCAATGTTTTGTTTGGACAGCAGTGGCTTCCTCTGTGATATCCTCCCATGAAATCCATTCTTGTTTAGTGTTTTACATATTGTAGATTCGCTAACAGGGATGTTAGCATTTGCCAGTGACTTTTGTGAGTCTTTAGCTGACACTGTAGGATTCTTCTTCACCTCATTGAGCAGTCTGCGCTGTGCCCTTGCAGTCATCTTTACAGGACGGCCACTCCTAGGGAGAGTAGCAGCAGTGCTGAACTTTCTCAATTTATAGACAATTTGTCTTACCGTGGACTGATGAACAGCAAGGCTTTTGGAGATACTTTTATAACCCTTTCCAGCTTTATGCAAGTCAACAATTCTTAATCATAGGTCTTCTGAGAGCTCTTTTGTGTGAGGCATCATTCACATCAGGCAATGCTTCTTGTGAAAAGCAAACCCAGAACTGGTGTGTGTTTTTTATAGGGCAGGGCAGCTGTAACCAACACCTCCAATCTCATCTCATTGATTGGACTCCAGTTGGCTGACATCTCACTCCAATTAGCTCTTGGAGATGTCATTAGTCTAGGGGTTCACATACTTTTTCCACCTGCACTGTGAATGTTTACATGGTGTGTTCAATAAAAACATGGCAACATTTCATTCTTTGTGTGTTATTGATTTAAGCAGACTGTGATTTTCTATTGTTGTGACTTAGATGATGATCAGATCACATTTTATGACCAATTTGTGCAGAAATCCATATCATTCCAAAGGGTTCACATACTTTTTCTTGCAACTGTATATGGAGGATAAATAGTTATTTAAAATTTCTGCCTTTGCCTGGTCTTCATTAACTAATACCCCCATTTCAGTTTTTAATGTACCTACACTTTCATTTTTGTTTTTTTTAGAATTTATGTACTTAATATCAGAATACACGTAGAATGATTATATATATATATATATATATATATAATTAATATCATTCTGCGTGTATATATATATATTACACAATCCAGCGCACTCACTTATTAACTAAACAATTATTTTAATTTAGTTTTGCACTCCTCCCTGTCATAGGTGCCTCATTCCAGGACCCTATTTAGCCTTGACTTGCAGAGAGTCCCAGTAAGGAAGTATTTCCCAAGTAAGTGGATTAATCTCATAAGAGCAAGCATTAGGCTGCTAGAGTAGGATCTGCCAAGAAAGGGGTACACTAATATTGTGGCAGGCTTATGCAATATATGATCATATAATGTAACTAAACCCCCATTATTTTTTGCCTAGGTGAGGTGTTTTTAACCCCTTAAGGACCAAACTTCTGGAATAAAAGGGAATCATGGCATGTCACACATGTCATGTGTCCTTAAGGGGTTAAATAAAACTACTACAATCTGTAAAATTTGAAATAATGGTTTAGTGAATAAGTGAGTGCGCTGGATTATGGAGTTTGTATATTTTGGCCCCAGCAGCACACTATAATGTATGCATGTTCAGGTGAGTGCAGTCCTCTTGTTTATATATATATATATATATATAAACAGATAAAATTCGTATCTTGTAATACCTTTTTATTGGACTAACAGAAGTTTTTTAATGACAAGCTTTCGGGAGAACCTCAAAGTACCTGAACACTTTGAATTCTATGTGTCGTCTTGCTCAGAAATGCTTCAGACTTGAGAAAGGGAGGTTCTCCCAAAAGCTTGTAATTAAAAAAATTCTGTTAGTCCAATAAAAAGGTATTACAAGATACAAATTTTATCTGGTTTTTACATCTACATCACTGGACTAATATGGCTACAATCTCTACTTGAAATATATATATATATATAGAGAGAGAGAGAGGATGATGGGAGTTGCACTCCAGCTTTCCTTAGTTATTGCCCGGTGCTCGGCTGCACAAATGTATAACTTTCAAAAAAGAGTCAGCACTCAAGGACTTTCAATATGCTAAAAAATGCAAAAAACCTTTTAATCCAGTTGGTAAAGAGGTCAACGTTTCAGTCCATTGTCGTGGACTTTCATCAGGACATAAATGACAAAATACAACATTCAGTTTAAATAAGAGAGAGCTAACTTACCAAACCGTCCCCACCTGTGTGCCGGCGTGGTCTGTTCCCCAGTGCGCATGCGTGTCACTCCGCTCATCTACTTCCGGTGCCAAAGTGCAGCCTACCCGTCACCCTAGCAACCTGTAAACAGATCGCAAAAGACAGCGATCCGTGGACGCAAATTAAAAGTGCCCAGTGCTGTGATATCAACTTAGTATTCATGTTAAGCTGGCAACTAACACAGCCAGCAAATCTATTCATATTCTCTTATTTACAATGTATTCTTATTGATACAGTAAAAATAGTGTAATCAATTTGTATAAGTGCACGTCATCATATATGCTAGCAAAGTGTGATGGAAGGAGGTAAGGGTTAATTTACCTCATATAAAGAAAGTGCAAGTGCTCAAAAATAAAAAACTAACAGTGATGATTACTTAAAGTGACATGTGCAAATATATACATTCTATCTAATAATTGAGTAAGTGAACACACTCTATTGCTATGGGGTTACAGTGTTATATGATACAAGATCACTACCTAAACAACAAATATAATAACATGTACTCTGCTGTTTAACAGCACCATTCCCAAATTTCAAAGTTTAGAGACAAAATATTATTTATATACAATTGTGTCCCTATTAAATTACAGATAGATACTAAGGAGTGGAAAAAAACACCCTTTGAGAAAGTCTAAATACCACATATAAAAAAATATGCCTATATCTTAATCCATATCAGATACACTGGGAATGTATGCTGCAAACATATTTGCAGACAAAAAAATGATAATAAAATCAATATGATAATTTATCCAACCACTTAAATAAACGATGTGAATGTCAATTTTTCATTAAGGCCCATGGGGGCCATAGTATTTAATTCACAAATCCAAAATGTCTCTCTCTGCAACAATGCCTTAGAGCGATCTCCTCCTCTTCTAGATATTGGAATGTGGTCAATGGCTATACATTTCAATGATGTCAATGGATGTTTATGTTCAAAAAAGTGACGAGCCACCGGTTTATCCGTACTACCATCTCTGATCGCCGTGCGTATACTTGAGCGATGTCCCCTTATTCTTTCGCACAATTGTGTATCCGTTTTCCCAACGTAATGTAATCCGCACGGACATGACAGTTTGTAAATAACATGATCTGTTTTACAAGAAATGCGTTGTTTAATTATGTATTTCTTCTGGGTGTGTGGATGAAAAAAAGACTTCGTGGGGATAAGGTGCCCACAGGTCACACATCCTAGACAACGAAAACAACCTGGGTTGAGAAATTTATTCTGATTCCGCAGATAACTCTGTTCCGGATCAGTGCGGACTAACAAGTCTCGCAAGTTTTTCTCCCTCTTGTAACATATCATTGGACTTTGAGAGAATATTGTAGGCAGAGTTGGATCTCCCGTTAAAATATACCAGTTCCCCTTAACAGCTTGAACAAGTTTGGTACTAGCAGAATTGAATTTCATTGGAAAAGTCAATCTTGTTGTCCTTGTTTGTTGCTGTAAATTCACAGTGTTCACCATTTCCATTCTTGCTTTATCTTTCTCTGTATGGATGTAAGATGTGTTCTCTCTCAAATATATGCATGTATGCATTCGCATACATCGGCGCCATCGCCGCGCCCATCGATGTTCCTGAGCATTGCATATACCATCGGGTTTCGAATCTGAAGTAATTGAGTTGGAGTGTTAGCATAAGCAATTCCATGACAAATTCTATAGGAGGACCCTTATAGTAAGATGATTCCAATAATATCCGTCTCATTGCTTCTATACCTTCCTCATGGGGGATTATAGTGTAGAGACTCTGCACATCTAATGTAATTAACACCAAATTTGTGGGAACATGTTCAATTCTCTTCAATCTGTCAATCAGGTCCTGTGTATCCTTAATGCACGTTGGTAAATGCTCAACCGGTTCTTTAAATAAGAAGTCCAAGTATTTAGCAATAGGCTCTAGCACCCCCTCGATAGCAGAGACTATAGGGCGTCCAGGTGGTAACTGTAGATTCTTGTGTATTTTTGGCAATGTGTATATAATTGGCGTTCTCGGGTTGTCTTTCTTCAAAAAATTGAATAAATCCAATTCTATAAATCTCGCTCTTAGACCTGTAGTAAGAATATCTTCAATTTTACACATCACACTGGAAGTTGGATCATTATTCAAGGGGGTGTATGTGTTACGATCTGCCAGTTGTCTGTTAATTTCTGATGCATAATCTCCATAATTAAGGAGCACAATCCCACCTCCCTTGTCCGCTGGTCTCAATACAATAGATGGATCATTTGCTAGACCCTTTATAAGGTTATGTTGAGCTCTAGACATATTGCTATGTCTAACTCGATGTTCCTTAAGGATACTGTCGGTTTGAGTCTTCAAAGACGTGAGGAAAGTCTTAATGGCAGGATGGCTCGGTGGAGAGTCCAACAAGATTACAAAGAACATCAAGTATATCGATGGCTCTCTGGTGATAGACGCCCTAGACCAAGATGTATGAGAAAACGTATAATCAGGCCTAATATTAATACGATTGACGTTACATCAGGAGAATCAGGCTCAGAACAGGAAAATCTCCAAACTCAAAGATCTGGTAATTTTTTAGTAACAAGAAGCCCACAAGAAACACGGGGCACAGTTACAAGGAGCAGAAACATAAACATAAACGAGGGAACACCAGGCGAGGTCAAAAAGGATTCCCACTTTGGTCAAGGAGGGAAACCGCCGATACGACCCTAACTCCAGTGTTTAATCTTTCAGATAGAGTACTAACGGACCCGGAATTGGATATCTTAAGCAAAGGACTCTCTTTTATCCCTACTTCTCACCCAAACAAATTCCAATGGCAAGTAGAAATGTTTAAATTTGGCAGAAACCTCCGGCTCAAAGAATTTTTTGAGAAGGGTAACAGGAAACAAAATATGATGACCCAAACATCTAAGTTTAAAATGAAAAGCTCCTTTGACCCTCCACCGAGCCATCCTGCCATTAAGACTTTCCTCACGTCTTTGAAGACTCAAACCGACAGTATCCTTAAGGAACATCGAGCTAGACATAGCAATATGTCTAGAGCTCAACATAACCTTATAAAGGGTCTAGCAAATGATCCATCTATTGTATTGAGACCAGCGGACAAGGGAGGTGGGATTGTGCTCCTTAATTATGGAGATTATGCATCAGAAATTAACAGACAACTGGCAGATCGTAACACGTACACCCCCTTGAATAATGATCCAACTTCCAGTGTGATGTGTAAAATTGAAGATATTCTTACTACAGGTCTAAGAGCGGGATTTATAGAATTGGATTTATTCAATTTTTTGAAGAAAGACAACCCGAGAACGCCAATTATATACACATTGCCAAAAATACACAAGAATCTACAGTTACCACCTGGACGCCCTATAGTCTCTGCTATCGAGGGGGTGCTAGAGCCTATTGCTAAATACTTGGACTTCTTATTTAAAGAACCGGTTGAGCATTTACCAACGTGCATTAAGGATACACAGGACCTGATTGACAGATTGAAGAGAATTGAACATGTTCCCACAAATTTGGTGTTAATTACATTAGATGTGCAAAGTCTCTACACTATAATCCCCCATGAGGAAGGTATAGAAGCAATGAGACGGATATTATTGGAATCATCTTACTATAAGGGTCCTCCTATAGAATTTGTCATGGAATTGCTTATGCTAACACTCCAACTCAATTATTTCAGATTCGAAACCCGATGGTATATGCAATGCTCAGGAACATCGATGGGTGCGGCGATGGCGCCGATGTATGCGAATGCATACATGCATATATTTGAGAGAGAACACATCTTACATCCATACAGAGAACGAATCGTACAATATGTGCGCTTTATCGATGATATTTTGATTCTGTGGAAAGGCTCAATAGCTGAGGCTGAGCAATTCGTGAAGAATGTCAACTGCCTCCCCAGTCCTGTTAAAATCACGGCTAACATCAGTGATACAATGGTACAGTATCTGGATTTGGAGATTCTCATTAAAGACAACAAAATAGAGTATCAGCTTTATTCAAAACCTACTGATAGAAACACCATACTGCATTTTGAGAGTGCACATCCTGAACACAGTAAGAAATCCTTACCATACACTCAATTTTGTAAGAGTGTTTCGGAATAATTCATCGGCTGAACGGGTTGAAAATCAAGTGGATAGCATGTACAATAAATTCCTCATGAGGGGATATAATCGGCACATACTTGATGCAGCTTTAGATAAAGCAAGAATGGAAATGGTGAACACTGTGAATGTACAGCAACAAACAAGGACAACAAGATTGACTTTTCCAATGAAATTCAATTCTGCTAGTACCAAACTTGTTCAAGCTGTTAAGGGGAACTGGTATATTTTAACGGGAGATCCAACTCTGCCTACAATATTCTCTCAAAGTCCAATGATATGTTACAAGAGGGAGAAAAACTTGCGAGACTTGTTAGTCCGCATTGATCCGGAACAGAGTTATCTGCGGAATCAGAATAAATTTCTCAACCCAGGTTGTTTTCGTTGTCTAGGATGTGTGACCTGTGGGCACCTTATCCCCACGAAGTCTTTTTTTCATCCACACACCCAGAAGAAATACATAATTAAACAACGCATTTCTTGTAAAACAGATCATGTTATTTACAAACTGTCATGTCCGTGCGGATTACATTACGTTGGGAAAACGGATACACAATTGTGCGAAAGAATAAGGGGACATCGCTCAAGTATACGCACGGCGATCAGAGATGGTAGTACGGATAAACCGGTGGCTCGTCACTTTTTTGAACATAAACATCCATTGACATCATTGAAATGTATAGCCATTGACCACATTCCAATATCTAGAAGAGGAGGAGATCGCTCTAAGGCATTGTTGCAGAGAGAGACATTTTGGATTTGTGAATTAAATACTATGGCCCCCATGGGCCTTAATGAAAAATTGACATTCACATCGTTTATTTAAGTGGTTGGATAAATTATCATATTGATTTTATTATCATTTTTTTGTCTGCAAATATGTTTGCAGCATACATTCCCAGTGTATCTGATATGGATTAAGATATAGGCATATTTTTTTATATGTGGTATTTAGACTTTCTCAAAGGGTGGTTTTTTCCACTCCTTAGTATCTATCTGTAATTTAATAGGGACACAATTGTATATAAATAATATTTTGTCTCTAAACTTTGAAATTTGGGAATGGTGCTGTTAAACAGCAGAGTACATGTTATTATATTTGTTGTTTAGGTAGTGATCTTGTATCATATAACACTGTAACCCCATAGCAATAGAGTGTGTTCACTTACTCAATTATTAGATAGAATGTATATATTTGCACATGTCACTTTAAGTAATCATCACTGTTAGTTTTTTATTTTTGAGCACTTGCACTTTCTTTATATGAGGTAAATTAACCCTTACCTCCTTCCATCACACTTTGCTAGCATATATGATGACGTGCACTTATACAAATTGATTACACTATTTTTACTGTATCAATAAGAATACATTGTAAATAAGAGAATATGAATAGATTTGCTGGCTGTGTTAGTTGCCAGCTTAACATGAATACTAAGTTGATATCACAGCACTGGGCACTTTTAATTTGCGTCCACGGATCGCTGTCTTTTGCGATCTGTTTACAGGTTGCTAGGGTGACGGGTAGGCTGCACTTTGGCACCGGAAGTAGATGAGCGGAGTGACACGCATGCGCACTGGGGAACAGACCACGCCGGCACACAGGTGGGGACGGTTTGGTAAGTTAGCTCTCTCTTATTTAAACTGAATGTTGTATTTTGTCATTTATGTCCTGATGAAAGTCCACGACAATGGACTGAAACGTTGACCTCTTTACCAACTGGATTAAAAGGTTTTTTGCATTTTTTAGCATATTGAAAGTCCTTGAGTGCTGACTCTTTTTTGAAAGTTATATATATATATATATGTGTTAAAAATGAAAAAAAAAGATAAAAAATAAGTAATTAAAAAATATATGTGTGTAATTTCATTCTAACTGTATTATGAAATTAATATATATTGATATCAAAATACACTTAGAACAAAATATATATAGCTATATACATAAATATATATGTATATATCACTATATATATATATATATACACACATATATATATATACCTATACCTATATATAAATAAAAATTATTTTACACACACACATATGTATATATTTTTTAAAAGTCTTTACAGACTGAAACGTTGACCTGAACGGTGAGTATTCCTGTTATTGCTTAATAAAGCAACAGTTATAATTTACTTTAAAGACTCCTGGGTGCTCTCTACTGGGATCGAATACGTATATATATATATTTATTTATTTATTTATTTTTATTATTATTTATTTATTTATTTTTAATTCTACATATATGTTTATGTAATATTTTTACATATTAAGTCATTTTTAGATTACAATTTGCGGGACCTGCCTGATAACCCAGGCAGAAAGTCCAGGGAATTTAATTTGCTAGCACTATATTTAACCCTGTAACTTTCCAAGACACCATAAAATCTGCACATGGGGGGTACTGTTTTACTCTGTAGACTTCGCTGAACACAAATATTAGTGTTTCAAAACAGTAAAATGTATTACAACAATGATATTGTCAGTGAAAGTGACGTTTTTTGAATATATTTACACACGTTTTATAGTTTTGAAACACTAATATTTGTGTTCAGCTAAGAATCCTGAGTATAACAGTACCCCTCGTGTACAAGGTTTTATGGTGTTTTCAAAAGTTAAAGAGTCAAATATAAGGCTTGCATGTCCGTTTTTTTACATTGAAATTCGCCAGATTGGTTAAGTTGCCTTTGAGACCATATGGTAGCCCAGGAATGAGAATTAACCCCATGATGGCATACCGTTTGCAAAAGTAGAAAACCCAAGGTATTGCAAATGGGGTATGTCCAGTCTTTTTTAATAGCCACTTATTCACAAACACTGGCCAAAATTGGCATGCAAATTAGTTTTTTTCATTTTTCACACACAAACATAACAAATATTAACACTAACTTATTCATATTAAATTGTTTTCATAGCTAAATATTTGATTTTAAATGAAAGCCCTATTTCTCCTGAATAAAATAATATATAATATATAATAAGTGTGGGTGCACTTAATATGAAAGAGGTGAATTATGGTTGAACAGACATTTAGCTCAAATTCCAGTTTTTGTTTACATTTTATTTATTTTTTATTCCTTGTTAATTTTGCCAATTTAAATACAAAAAATCCTTGAAGGGCTAAATTTCTTTTCATGAGAGACACTGAGGAAGCATCAAATAATCTGCTTTCCCTGCTTCAAACCCACCTTTTACAAATAACCACACTACTGTATCACCTTTTGAGAGATGACGAAGTCACAATTTTCAGTCTCAGACGTCTTGTATTTCCTGTACACCAAGAAACATTCTTCGTAAATGATGTTACAATTCGCCAAACCTGAACCATATACACCCTGTTTAGGCATCTGAATCATTCTATTATTATTTACACTCTGAATGTTGGGTCACTAGAAATCGTGACAGCGAGTAAGCCGGGGATTCATTTCTGATCATAAGACTTTAACATCCAAAAATAATTGAGATAAAACAACAAAATAATTATTCTTATCATACAGCAAATTAACAGATTTAGTCTAAACTAAATCATTTCACCGGAGATGTATAATAGCAATTCTGGGGTAAGGTAAAACGGCAAAACATTTTTTGTCTATGCCAAAATAATTGCAACCATCTTATACCTTTGACACTAAACCCAAGTTTACTCCATAAGTTCTTTCCTCTTCTTCTGAGCCCAAAAACAAACAAAGGCATGTCGGACTATCCAAACAATTGTTGGCTGAAGAGCTCCTGCATAAAAGAATACAGTAGTAGAAATCAAAGCAATGTAGCATAAAGAAAGACAAAACACCAGTTGTGATTTAAAACAATTATTTATTCACTTGGATACAAAATATGACGACCAAATAACACTGCCTTAGAGTTACTTATAAAAGCTGAGGTCGAACATAAATTTTAAACATATTAGATTCCTATCTGCCCAATTTTCTTATCAAATTATCACCTACCCCTGGGCCAGACTGGGAACAGAAAACAGCCTTGTAAAAAAACAAAAACTCCAGTCCTATATTTCATTACTCATCACTCACTGACACATACAAGTACACTACAGACAAGCTCACTGACATACACATTAGCTCTTTGACCCATACACAAGCTAACTCCAGGCAAGCTCACTGACACACACAAGCACAGTACAGACAAACTCACCAACACACATATGCTCATTCACAGAGGGCAGTCTGAGGTTTCTTCATGATGTTCTCTTCCCCTTCCTGTGTGAAAGGCCAGCTTGCGGAGCCTGGTGGGCTGAGCTTCTGTGCGGGGGTTGGCTCCTATGGGACTGGGCATGCAGAGCTGGAAACGGAAAATAAGGTTTTGTGAGAAAGACTTTTAGTGTGCTCTCATTCCTTCCTGCTGCAGCCAGATTCCTTCCTGCTGCAGCCAGATAATCTAACCACTGCCGCCATCCTGTTATCTGTCTGTCCCTGGCCCCAACAACATTTCTGAGGAGGGAAACAATAAATATGTGCAATGTGCTGCACTGCCGGCCAAAGGTGAAACACCCACCGGGAAATTTCCTGGTATCTCTGTGAGAGTTAGCAGTCCGGCCTTGACGTACACCAAACCTCTCGCAGCTTCTATCATTGGCCAATTGTAAAATAAATGTGATGAGTATTTACAGTCACCCACCAAGTTTGTAAAATTATTTATTTAAAAACTTTTACAAATTGAAATTTAATTAGAGGTTAACCTCATGCCTTTACCCTCCTGGTCAGTTTTGGTCCTAGACAGAAAAACCAAGATCTTATCATCAGAAACTACAATATCATCACTTTGCATCTGAAGGAAAATATTTGCTCCCAGTAATTAACTCACTAATTGCTAAAGCTATAAATAACGCTATTGAACAAGCACATTGAAACAAAATAGCATAAAATTTTGAAAAACAAAATAAGCTAGCATCTTTAAAAATTCTAAGTAATAACTCTAACAAAACAGGTTTTCTATCATCCCTACTAATGACTTTTTTGATATCCTCTCAAAATCTGTTTAACCACAAAGAAACTCCTAACAGACCTTTTTTCCATCAATTTATGGAAAAAAATAATCCCTGTCAATTCTTTAGCAATCCAGCTCCTTCAATGGCCTATCTGAAATAAACTTAAAAGATAACTAATAGTTATATATCTGTGAGATTCTAAAGGTTCATACTCAAAACCCATATTAAACCAAAACCACCCGTTCTACGCCTTAATATAAACTTTCCATGTCACAGGGGCAAATGATGACACAATAAAATAATTTATCGTTAATAAATCAATTTCCAAAAGTTGCTCGGGAATGGGGAACCCTCCATATCTGCTTGAGGCACCTCTCTTCGGAACACGTCCTATTGGAAATGGGAAAGACCAGATATTATATTAAACTTTCCAGGAATATTTTTTGCTCTCACCCATAAATTTAACTGTAAACAAGCAAAAACTAAATTTCTAAGTAAATTCATGTTTATGCAATTAGCATTCAAAGAATTAATAACTCAGACTAAACTTAGGTTCTCACAGTGAAAAACAATGCAAGACCTACTCAATTCTTTTCCCTACAAAAAAACTGCAGTTACTATAGGAAAAAATTCCAATAGTGTAAGGTTCTTTGTAAAACCAACCTCCACCCAATGATCAGGCTACTTCTGCGCACACCACCTGCCCTTCCAAAAGATACCAAAAACTCGTTCTGGCTGCATCAGTAAAAAGTTGCAGTACATTAGAGACCAAAAATTCCATTTGCCAAAAAAAAACCACCTACCATTGAACTTTTGTAGAAACACATCCCAAATCCTGACATCCTGCTTAATCTGATCTGAAATTCTAACATGCGCCAAAAGCGGTTTAAATCTAGCAATGATACCCAAAAATTGAATGGAACAATTAGGTAAAACCGTCTTCTTTTCTGCTAGTGGAATATTAAGAATTCTCTGAAAGTTGTCAACAAATATAGACATTCGCTAGAGCCAGCACTGCCAACAAACAGAAAATCATCAAAATAATACATGATCCTGCTTTAACTAGACTCCTTTAGCATGACCAGGAAAGTTCCTTTACTCCAGGAAAGTTTGGAGGAATTGAGCGACGCTGGAGGTCCTCACCTGCTATAGAGCAGGAAGTGCCCTCTAGACAGCCACTAGAGGTGGAGTTAACCCTCCAAGGTAATTATTGCAGTTTATAAAAAAACTGCAAAAATTACACTTGCAGGGTTAAGGGTAGTGGGAGTTGACACCCAGACCACTCCAAAGGGCAAAAGTGGTCTGGGTGCCTGGAATGTCCCTTTAACACAAATGTCCCTTTAACACAAATTATCAACCCAAACATTTTTTTTTCTGTAAGTGAACAACACCTGAAGGTTGTCTAGATATATTTACTAAATTTGTTTGATGAAGAATGAGACTCCCACGTCTTTCATTCTCCATTTCAATGAATCATGGACGTTTCAGGCAATCCTGGAGACATTTTTGTAAACCTCTAAAATGCTTTCCAAGTGCCGCAACAAACCACTACTGTCAGGATTACTATATGATCCAGCATGTAGAATTGTGTTACACAGATGACTAATAGGTAACGTATTACCGGGCCTTAGAATGGCCGGACTAACGTACCAAAGAATAGTCAGGGTGCTAACCGAGGTCAGGGGACACAGAAAGGGACACAACGATAAAGGAAAGCCAGAGGTCAGGGATACCAGAAATAGATGGGCAAGACCAGGCTTAAGGGGGAATTTAGCATGAAAATAGCGAATCTTGCGGCCAGCATGTATATCAGAGTCCGGGACCCAAGAGTGGTCGGCAGGTCAATAACCCTTCCAATCTACTAAGTACTGCAAAGTGCCCAGAGAAAACCGATATGAGTGGCACTGTGAACTGGCAGAGGTTGGCAGAGTACACGCTGTAGGGCTGACACACCCGCTTGAAGACAACTAACTGCTATTCAATCTATAACAGTGAAAAAAGTTTTTTGTTTTTAAATGCAAGCTATTATGACACCAGATATGAGTGGCACCGTGAACTGGCAGAGTACACGCTGTAGGCCTGACACACCCGCTTGAAGACAACTAACTGCTATTCAATCTATAACAGTGAAAAAAGTTTTTGTTTTAAAAATGCAAGCTATTGACACCAGATATATGAGTGGCACTGTGAACTGGCAGAGGGTTGGCAGAGTAGCTGTAGGGCTGACACACCGCTTGAAGACAACTAACTGCTATTCAATCTATAACAGTGAAAAAAGTTTTTGTTTTTAAATGAAGCTATTGTGACACCAGATATGAGTGCACTTTATGAACCAACGAGGTTGGCAGAGTACCGCTGTAGGGCTGACACACCCGCGAACAACTAACTGCTATTCAATCTATAACAGTGAAAAGTTTTTGTTTTTAAATGCAAGCTATTGTGACACCAGATATGAGTGACACTGTAACGCAGAGGTTGGCAGAGTACACGCTGTAGGGCTGACACACCAGCTTTGAGACAACTAACTGCTATTCAATCTATAACAGTGAAAAAAGTTTTTTGTTTTTAAATGCAAGCTATTGTGACACCAGATATGAGTGGCACTGTGAACTGGCAGAGGTTGGCAGAGTACACGCTGTAGGGGTGACACACCCACTTTGAGACAACTAACTGCTATTCAATCTATAACAGTGAAAAAAGTTTTTGTTTTTAAATGCAAGCTATTGTGACACCAGATATGAGTGGCACTGTGAACTGGCAGAGGTTGGCAGAGTACACGCTGTAGGGCTGACACACCCGCTTTGAGACAACTAACTGCTATTCAATCTATAACAGTGAAAAAAGTTTTTTGGTTTTTAAATGCACGCTATTGTGACACCAGTGAGTGAGTGGTGGCACTGGGCAAGTGGGCGCAGTATACTCTGCGAGCCTGACACACAGACGCTTGTAGACAACTAACTGCTATTCAATCTATTATAGTGAAAAAAAAAAAAAAATTTAAATGCAAGCTATTGTGACACCAGTGAGTGAGTGGTGGCACTGGGCAAGTGGGCACAGTATCCACTGTGAGCCTGACACAGAAACTGGCAGACAACTGCAATTACATTACATTTGGGGTGCTGTACTTACAGCAGAGATCAGATGAGTCCATTTCCCTATCAAATCAACAGCAGCTACACTTTCCCTCCTCTCACTAAGCATGCAGCTTGAGAATTAATCTAAAATGGATGCTGTCCAGTAGGTGGGAGGGTCTGCTAGGGAGGGTGTGCTGCTAATTGGCTGGAATGTGTCTGCTGACTGTGAGGTACAGGGTCAAAGTTTACTCAATGATTGAGAATAGGGGGCAGATCGAACCGCGCATATGTTCGCCCGCCGTGGCGAACATGCTATGTTCGCCAGGAACTATTCGCCAGGGAACCGTTCGGTGCATCACTATTTATGACCAGAGATTCTGACCTCTCAAGTGGTCTAAAAACATTCATTTTTCTCTCTGTTAAATTTATTTTGGAACACAATTATTTCTTTTTCAATGGAGCTTTTTATTTACAAATCACAGGCACTGCCATGGGCACCAGGTTTGCCCCCAGTTATTTCAATACCTACGTTAGGAGAAGGGAAGATCTCTTTGTTTGGTCGGGTCATGACTAGAGGGAAAACCTGGCGCTCTGGCGATGTTATATTGATAATGTTATTATTATTTGGAACGGGTCCTCTGCTCTTTTCTTTGCGTTTGTAGATTCTTTGAATTCTAATTTATATAATCTGATTTTTACACCTGTATGGAATAAAAAATAAATTCATTTTTTGGACTTAACTTTGTTTAACGAGGGGAGACATATCCGCACCAAATGTTATTTCAAACCAACTGATGGCAACGGCTTTGTACATCAAAAAAGTTGCCATCACAAACCTTGGTTGAAGGGAATAGCCAGGAGTCAATTCACACATCTGAGACGAAATTGTTCACATGATCAAGATTTTCTGGCCCAGTCTCAACACATTAAAAAGAAACTACTGGAGAAGGGTTATGAGAGAAATGCCCAGGAAAAAAAGATATTCACCATCTGTCTCAGATAGAGAGGAATACTCTCCTAATCGATAAACCTCAACACAATTCTTCTGTCAATTTGTTTAGGTTTGCCTTTATGACTCAATACAACACTGATCACCACAAGATCAAAAAAAGTTTAGCAAATCATTGGTCTATATTATTACAGGACCCAATACTTGGGGCCCATTTATCCAACTATCCGCAGATTATTTACAGAAAAAATAAGAATTTGAAAAATATGTTAGCCCCAAGCTATGCTATTAAATCAGACTCAAGAATGAGAGACAAAGGTTCCTTTAGGGGGTGTAATGTATGTAAAGTTTGCCGGATGACTTCTATACAGTGGTCCAGTACTTTTTCTAGCCATATAACCAGTGACACGTATCATCTAAAGTCAAACATCAGTTGCCACATGGACTTTGGTGTATTTTTACTCCAATGCCCTTGTGGCAAGCAATACGTGGGTCGCACAAAACGAGCCCTCAAAATTCGGCTTTTGGAACATTTGAATAATATTAAGAAAAGACTCACAATCCACTCGGTCCCTGTGCATTGTAATACATGTCCCTCCTTTTCTTTGAGGGACTTTAGATGCACAGGCATTGAGAGAGTTTTCCAACACTGGCGTGGCGGGGACTGAGTTCAACAACTTTCTAGACGAGAAACTTTTTGGATCCATAAATTAAGAACATTAGAGCCCTATGGGCTAAATGTGGATATTGATCTGGTTTGTTTTTTATAATCCATATGTTATTTTTATTTCTCAGGCATATATATTCATTTATGGGCTTTACATTTCCCCCTTTTCAATATATAGCAAGTCCTGTATTTTTTCTGTGACTTTAAAGACCAACAATACCTCTGCTTTTCATAACTTCAATGTTTCACAACTAAATAGCTAGTGATTATATTGATTATTGCTACCTTTGATGTATATTAATATCTGTTCGTTGATATAATGTACAATATGACCAAAATATAGACATGTGTATACATTTTATTTTTTTCTTTATTATTTTTTCCTTATTTTTTAAAAAAATATCTTTAACAAACATTTGTATGGATATGGAATTTTTTAAATATTGAAATTTTCCTTATAACAATTAATTTGATAATCAAAAGGATTAATATTTGATAAAATGCGCTCTATTGATTTCCCATATATATGGGGGTGTATTATATTAATTACATGCTGTTGCTGCTGACTTCTTTTTGATTTTAGATAGATACACTCATTACTAATAATATGGGACTACTCTTCTGGCGACCACCGGAGGGCACTACCCGGATGTTATACCATCTTTAGCGTTGACACGCATGATGGAACGCGGAAACCTGCGATTAGTATTGACACGCATGGTGGAACGCGGAAGTCTGCAATGTACGTCACTTCCGGTTCCGGCTTCACTGATACGAACGCGTTTTTTTTCAATTGGGAATTAGAAGATATTCATCTACAGCTGAGGAAGCAATCGGACCGGACCAATGAAGACCGGGAAATAAGGAGACGCCCATGAATTCCATCAGGGACACAGGGAGTAGCCATATATATTGGGACTATGGGGATGGAGGAATTAGGCTACTTTTTTTTATTGCTACTGTTTTGTTATTGTATTCATTTTATGGACCCTGAGGAAGTTCACATGTGTGACCGAAACGCATAGGACCTCTTGGTTATATTTTAGAATACTATTTTTTTAAATAATTTGGTGGAATTCCTTTCACCTTATTAATAAAGCTGTTATTTCTTTCACCATCACTGGAGTCCTGCATTGTGTATCCACCGGTGAACAACAGAAGGGATTATATAGCCCCCCATTATCATCGGGGGAGGCACCCTTGGTCCTATTATAAATTGTATTACACTATGTATGTTTTTTGTTTGTTTTAGATTTACAGCTGTATCCCAAATTTCTCTGTTTTATATCCTTGCTGTGTAAAGGTTACTTTTTCTGGGTAGTGACCTGGGAGGCTGTCGCATTATATCTTTGAGATAAGTATTTATCCTTACATTTTGGGGGCATATTTAGTGCCTTTATATTGTTTTTCTATTGTTTTTCTATTTCACTTCATCAAAAGTCTGACATCTGTACGGAGTCTCTGTGTTTAACCCCTCAAGGACACAACTTCTGGAATAACATGGAATCATGACGGAATATTTCCGTCATGTGTCCTTAAGAGGTTAAATAGCCAGCCAAATCTCTGCAGCTGTGTTTTAACTCCTTCTGGTACAGATGAATATGAGTATATTTTTTGTGTGAGATTTATGGTACAAATTAAACATCAATAATGATTTGAAGTCAGAGAAAATTATATAATAATTCAGAGTATTAATTAAATTAATTAAAACAGGCTTTGACATATAGATACAACCCAGTGTTACAAATGTGTCAATAATAAATAAACCTTTGAAAATAATAATATTAATAAATTGGTATATAAAAAAAATGAAATAAAATGGTACATATGAAAAAAGCACATGATTGTAGAATTCCATGCATATTGGTGAGATCCATGGGAGTTAACAGAAACTAATGAGAAAATGATGAATTTAGGAAGATATAAGAATAATTTATAAAAATGCATTTAATTCAAAGTCCACATTTAACCCTTTAGGCTCTAAAGTGCCTAGCTTCAAGATCCATTTTGCTTTGGCTTTATCTAATTCTTTTCCTAAATCTCCTATTCTCCATGGGATATTTGTTTTATTTATGTTCGCCTACTCTTCTTTTTAATGCTCTTTTTGTTCTTCCTATATATCATTTGTTACAATGGCAGCTAAGCATGTATATGAGACTGTGACGGTAGTATACGGTATCACCGTCAAGCATTCCCTTCTTCCCATAAAAGAAAATCACCCAATACGCCACAAGTAGAAATATCCCTGGTATCGCCGAATAATCCACACATGAGCCAAAGCTTAATGCTGGAACAAGACTGATTTACTGAAAGCAACAGGCATTCAATTTAAACAGTAACAAACTCCTCCTCTGGGCCAGGCTATATAATTGAGTTTCAGCAATACACAAAGCTCAATTATCTCCTGTCCAGAAACATTATAATTTTTAACAATTTCAGAAAAGTACTTTTTATAATACCTACAACTATAATTTTAACATCCCTGGGTAACTGAGGATACTGGTAGTCACATATCCAAATCTCACGAATTTCCGTTCGGTAGTTTCCGTGTCGCATCGTGTGGAAGTTTGACCGGCTCGCCATGAGGGGGTATCCGAGTTAGAGTTCCATAAAATCAGTAGCAAGAGCCGGTCTCTGTTCGCGTCTAACTACACGAAAACCACAGTTCATATGGTGCAGCTGGTTACATGCGAATGTTCCCCTCATTCGGTAGATTCTATCTACCGAATGCCAGTTTGATTCGTGGAGGGGAACGTATTCATCCAGGACTTCCATGAAGACCGGGCGTTCGCATGTTTGCCTTGCCGAAAATAGTTCCAGGCCATTCATGCGTACGTCCTGCTGACCGCATTCGTGAGTTTTAAGATGGCCGCCATCCTTTGTTCTCACCACGTGTTCGTATACCGAATGGCGGCCACCTAGGAGCAATTAAGTTGCGGTTTTCTCCCTGTTCTAATGCTGATTGCTACCCAGGGTAGGTGGTCTCTCATTCGGTAGACGAATACAATTATTCAATACATACTTAAACAACCTATTACAAGTATTTGAACAGCAGCGAGAAGGTACAACTGAAGGCATACACGTAAGTACATGAAATCTTTCACAGAGACCTATAGTGTTACAGTTTAAATGAGTTTTAATTTTGAATTTTTCTTTAGTTTGTGGATGAATTAATTCCTTAATTGTTTGTGGTTGTTCTGGATTATTTATGCATTCCCTACATTTTTTACATTACCAAAAGCCTGGTTTTGCTTTTAATTGTGTAAAATTAATTTCCTTTTTTCCCCTTTTCATTTTTAGTAATTGGTGCTAGTATTGTATTAAGGTTTGGGGCTTTAGAATAAATAATTGTTGGTGTTTGTCTTAAAATGTTGTCTAGTTGAAGATCCCCTTTTAAAATGATTACATTTTTAAATACAAAAAAATCTTTCACTATATCACAATTAGTAAAGTGACTGTGCCTTTAAATGCACAGATTGCAAATAGAGTGTTTCAGTGAATTAAAGGTGCATATAGCAATGTATAAAAGCTTGAACTTCCATTTTAGTTTAGGATTAACCCGAAGATCTCCTCAAATATTCAATTCAACATGTATACAATATATAGGGTGAATCCAGTTAAGGGAGACAAAATAGAATATAGTGCAACACTGTGGAACCCAAATAGGGGATTATATATGTGCCAACGGGTCACTCACACTTTGTGTTCAATATACAGGCATTCAGAGATCTTTGGATGTGTGTCCTCCTGGTTCTTGATAATATGGGTCTCGGTCATATGTAAGAATAAAATATAACCAAATAAAATAACTGTAGAACAAATGTGCAGTATAAAACAGATTTACTTACACAAAAACAACTGGCATCAGGTAAAGAATCAACTCGTGCAACTCATTCAATTTTTATGTAGAATGTTGTGTATTTGATGAGTTTGATTATCAAATCTTATTCTAAATGCTGGATTATCTGTGTGAATTTCTTGAGTTTTCTGTTTTGTTTCGAAGATTTGGTTCCATGGTAGTTCCATGGTTCTGATAATGGCCTGATTTAATAGGTTTTTCAGAGTATCCTTTCACTTGAAATTGATGTTTCATTTTTTCGATTTGATTTTTGCAAACTTCAGGTTCCGAACAATTGTGTTTTATCCTTCCAAATTGACTGAATGGTATATTGTTGAGCCATGTTTGTTTATGGAAGCTGTCATTAGGGATGAAACTATTACATGCAACTGACTTCCTAAATGTTTTAGTTTCTATTTTGTTATTTTTCAAGTAAATTTTCAGATCTAAAAATTCTATTTTTTTCTTGAGAGTGGCTAAAAGTGAATTTAAGATTATAAGGGTTAAAATTTAGCTATTGCTTAAAAGATTCCAATGATTGAAGATCTCCTTTTCAAATAAAAATGCAGTCATCTATATAGCGCTGCCATAGGACTAGATTTTCACCATATGGGGAGTTGGTCCAAATGAATTTGTCCTCCTATTTGCCCATGAAAAGGTTGGCGTAACTTGTCACAAATCTAGACCCCATGGCAGTACCCTCTATTTGTAAGTAGTGTTGGTTGTTGGCCCAGAAATAATTATGGCTCAAGAAGAATGCTACACATTTCACTATATATTCAATTTGATCATTTTTTAGTTCAGAATGTGTTGCCAGTGCATTATGGACTGCCTCGCATTCTTGGAGATATTCTATGACTGTATAAAGCGACGTCACGTCTGCTGTAACTAGGATGTATTTTTCTTTCCATTCTATTGTGGACAGAATTTGTATAATATGAGTAGTATCTCTTAAATTAGATTTTAATTTAACTACTAATTTTTGTGAGAATTTATCTATGTATTCTGACAGGTTTGATGTCAGGGAGCCAATGTACGAGATGATCGGTCGTCCTGGAGGGTACACTGATGTCTTATGTATTTTTGGTACATGATAAAAGACTGCCATTCTGGGAAATTTGCAATACATAGTCATATTCCTTTTGGTTTAAAATACCTCTATTGTTTCCTTCTTCTAAAAGAATTAAAAGTTCTTGTTTAAATTCCTCACAGTGGTTTTGTTTTCAAATTTTATAGGTTTTTTTCATCATCTAGCAAGCTTTGTTTTTTTTTTTTTTTACAATCAGTCAGATTTAAAATAACAGGGCCTCCCCCTTTATCTGCAGCTCTTATTACAATTTGTTCATCTTCCATTACATTTTTAAAGCATTTCTTTCTTTTTTTGTGAAGTTGTCTTTGGTTTTTCTTTTTAAATGTAATGCTCGTTTTCCATGTTCTTTTCAGAAACCCTAATGTGATCTGTTTTGGTTTATTGAGGGTAAAATGTGGATTTTGGGTGTAAAGTAGTATGTTCATATTGGTTACTCTGTGAAGATCTATTGGTATGCCATCATGGGGGTAATTTTAATTCCTGGGCTACCATACGCTCTCAAAGGCAGCGTAACCAATCTGGTGAATTTCAATGTGAAAAAAAAGGAAAATCAAGCCTTATATTTGACCCAGTAACTTTCAAAAACACTATAAAACCTGTACATGGGGGGCAACTGTTATACTCGGGAGACTGCGCTGAATACAAATATTAGTGTTTCAAAACATTAAAACGTTTCACATCAATATCATCAGTGAAAGTGTGGTTTGTGTGTGAAAAATGCAAAAAAAATCACTTTCACTAACAATGTCATTGCTGTGATATGTTTTACTGTTTTGAAACACTAATATTTATGTTCAGTGAAGTCTCCCGAGTAAAACAGTACCCCCCATGTACAGGTGTTAGGTTGTCATGTAATGTTACAGGGTTAAATACAGTGCTAGCAAATTAAATTCTC
The DNA here is from genome assembly GCA_933207985.1 of Pelobates cultripes. Classification (NCBI taxonomy): domain Eukaryota; kingdom Metazoa; phylum Chordata; class Amphibia; order Anura; family Pelobatidae; genus Pelobates; species Pelobates cultripes. The sequence continues at coordinate 200,079,497 of OW240916.1, forward strand.
TGGACTTTCGGCCTGGGTTGTCAGGCAGATCCCTCAAATTGCAAACAATAAAATTACTTAACTATGTAAAAATATTACATAAATATGCATGTAGAATTTAAATATATATACATATTTTTATATTTGATGTCTACGTGTATATTTATGAAATGATTTATGTAATTTTCAGGAAGTATTACTTTACTGAGAGGGTAGTGGATGTATGGAATAGCCTTCGAGCTGAAGTTGTAGAGGTTAACACAGTGAGGAAGTTTAAGCATGCGTGGGATAGGCATAAGGCTATCCTAGACTTAAGATAAGGCCAGGGACTAATTAAAAGTATTTTGAAATATTGGGCAGACTAGATGGGCCGAATGGTTCTTATCTGCCGTCACATTCTATGTTTCTATATACATTTCATATTATTTATTTATATATACATAGCTATATATACACACACACCGATATATAATTTCATTCTAAGTGTGTGTGTATATATATATATATCAAAATACAGTTAGAATTAAATTACACATATATAATTTTATTTTTTTATTATTTAAAAAAGTTTATTTCTTTTTCTTATTTATATTTTATAATATATATACACACACACACAATATATATAGTTATTATATATATATATATAGACACACACGTGTGTAATTTAATTATAAATGTATTTTTATATTAATATATGTATATATAAAAATAAAAATACACTTAGTTTGACATTATGTATATAATATATATATATACACATATATATAGATAGATAGATAGATATAATATATATATATATCATATTTGTGTAAGGGGCAAATAGCGGTATATGGAGTAAGGTTCCAGCATAAGCGTAGGATATTATAAAGAGAGCAAGTCGGTTGTGGTGTACCGCGACAGACGATACGGTGGGCCTGTAAATAAAGAGGGCCCACCAAGTAGTAAGAAAGTAAAGTAAATGGAAAGAAAAGAGAAAGTGTTGAAATGAGGATTGGGTGGGAGGGTCATTCTGATGCTGACCTCAAGCGATATGGAGTCAGGTAAGGGGTGTCCCTTATAGGGGACTGAATTTATTTAAGCCCCTCCCACAAATATAGGCTAAACGGCCTTAATACTTGTGTAAGGGGCAAATAGCCGTATATGGAGTAAGGTTCCAGCATAAGCGTAGGATAGTATAAAGGGAGCAAGTCGGTTGTGGTGTGCCGAGACCGACGATACGGTAGGCCTGTAAATAAAGAGGGCAAAAATTCATAATCAAAGATTTAAGACAGTCAACAAATATATACAAATTAACCAGACATTTCCTTAAATGCATTATAGTATTTAATTCCTGGAAGGATTTTGAAGGTAGGAATCTAGGACCGCAACTGGACACCATTTGTTGTTGGTACGATAGTATGTTATCTGTCACTATACTCCTTAGTTGATTTGCCCTCGTGCAGTACTCACACTCACCACTGTTTCTGTTTGGCACTGTTCCTGATTTCTTTTCATTAAGCACTTCACCTGGTCCTTGTTTAGCACCTATTTAGTTTGGTTTCTCCCCTCACTCCTTGCCAGATCATTGCCTTTTGTTTCCTGTTTCCCTGGTCTCCTTTGTTCCTAGCTCCTGGCTCCTGCTTACTGTGACTTGGTCCTGTGTCCTGTGTTCTCCTGGTCTTCATCCTGTGTCCTCCTGATCCTGCGTTACTGTGTTCTCCTGGCCCTTCGTTGCTGTGTCCTCCGATCCAGTGCTCTGGTTCCGTGGTCTCTGATTTACTACCACCGATCCTGTCCCTGCAGCCTTGCTGATTTATTCGTTCTTGTTGTCACTACATTAGTCTTGTGACTTTGGATCTGTGCCCTACCTGATACCCGTGGTAGCTGCACAATCCTACCCTAATACCAAAGGACTGTTACAGTATTTGTTGCCTGCACGATTCGTGCTTATTTTGATTTACAGTGTATATATTTTGTGGCCTTGTCTGTGTATGTATATATTTTGTTTTACTTTCTGCTTTGGTTCCCTGTAAATATATATTTCTTGATTTAACCTATTTCATTTGTGTCTTGGCATTTATTTCTTTGCTATAGTGGTTCCCACATTTAAAGGGACAGTGCTGCTCCAGGGCAGCACCCCTTCATGTCATTACAGTTATCTCTACTGTTGGTGCGTGTTGACTCGTTTCGGAATGTGGTAGAACCAATAGGTAATGATATATGTGTTTACGTACGTGGGATCGTTGAAGACAATGATCTGTCTGAGTGGTGGTGATGGTAGTGGATTCTCTGGCCTGAGAAAGGCATAGAAGGCAGTGTGCATGGCTGGTCCTGGCCGACTTGGTAGTATAATTGAATGGTTGTAGATCTAATAGGTCCGATAAGGATGGAAAAGTTGGATGGCTATTGGTAATCTCTGAGAGGAACGTGGGGGAATGGATTCCTGAAAACCTCTGAGTATATTCTTGTCTGGTATGATAGCATGAAGTTATGGTAGTTTTGGCCATAGGTTATCCTGTGTTGTTGAATGCCTGTAAAATATATAATTAATGGTGTGTGAGATAGTTTTAGTTTAAGGTGGCAAAAAGAAGCAAAACTTAGGAGACCAATGTCGTGTTCCAATGAGATTCTTTAAGCCAGGTGAAAAGCTGTGTTATGCGTTCTACAAGTATGGGACGAAAGTGCTAGGTGGGATAGTGCATGCTTTGCTGCATGAGTATGTCTAATCCATGATTTTGTCTCTGGAACGAAAGAGTGGCCGTGACTGTATGGGCAGCTGTAGGAAGCGTATGATGAACATGCCTGGAATATAAATGAGACAATTGTCGGCAGGGATATATACCCCCGCCTGGTACATGAAAGTAAAAGAAATGTGATAAGTGGCCAACCAAGTGAGTTTCCCAGAAATATCATGATCGTATGGATGATGAGTGGCGTTTGTTGATGATATGACATGTGCTTAGTTGTCTGAGTAACAACGGATTGATGACCCTGACCATGATTTATCCAATGCCACAACAGCTGCTACAATTGGGTAGATCCCCCAAAGGGGCTGAGGTGGTGGAAAAAATTTGAAACCTGGATGCCATGGCCAACAGCTCCAAAGCCATCGTTCCCGGTAGATCGCTGTCAAACCCATGGTAGACACCGCGTCTGACCATCTGGTTGGAGAAGTGTCAGACAATCCTGGAAGGAACATGCTTTTACCATGCCAAGTGGTTAAGAAATTCCCCCCCATGTGCAGGTCTGCTGTGGCTGGGGTGTCTAGGGACCTCCTCTGATTGTCAAGTTGGAAGTGTGGAAAAAAGGGGAAAGTACTCTGGATGTCAAAGCGTGGTCTTGTGGTATGATTTGCATGGCAAAATTAAGGAACCTGGTAGGGATTGTAGTTCCTTGTGATTGTAAGTACTAAGAAGCAGGTAGTGATTGATTTAGTTGAGAATGTTCCCTATTTGTCTTGTGGTAACTTGCGTGTATGGATGCCGACTCAAGTGGTATGCCCAGTAATGTGATGATAGTGTCTGGGCCTTCTGTTTCTTATGGGGTACTGGGACGCCCAAGTGGTCAACCAGACTAAGCTGCCATGAGGCTTCTAGTGAAAAATATGTTATCTTTGATCAACAAAAAGTCTTCTAGATAGTGTATGACTGTAAGGCCTCTGGATATGTTATCATAACCAACACAGTATCTGCGAATATCGATAGTAGGCAAATCTGTAGCCCGAAAGTTGAGTGGGGAAAGGATTGCCCATTTTATGCCATGTAAGTGCCAGTGTGTAGGGTAGATGGTAGCAGTTTACTGCATTGATGATATTGGTCTTACTTAACCAAGCTTCAACCCATGCTTGAGTGATAGCTGTAAAGGTAAATCAATGGTGTTGTATAGTAAGTAGACATGTGCAATTTGTTTAGGTCCGAATGTGAATTCGGACGAATTTCAGGCAATTCGGACATTCGGATACTTCTGAATGTCTGAATTGCCGAAATTACCGAATTTCCAAAGTGCCGAAGTTCCGAAGTGCAGAAGTGCCGAAGCACAGTATTGCCTAAGTACTAATATACTTACCTAGTGAAAGAAGAAGAATGTTACATTGTATACAATTTTAAATAAAAAGTATACAAACATTGCCAGGATTCAGCTGTAAGCATTTGCAACACTTACAACAATGAAGTAACATACATTCATATAAAATGTAAGTTACTTAACCTGTAATATAATGACAGGAATGAATAAGTAGATAACTCCCTAATTCCCACGGTATTAGGGAGCTATCTACTAAAAGGCTGAAAGACCTAATTTGGTCTTTCAGCCAAATTTACTAATACTAAGTAAAGATTACTTAGTATTAGTAAATTATGCCCCTACTCGCTATACCGCAAGAAGGGGCATATCTATTAAACAGTGAGCAGCCTGTGGAATTTTCCCACGCTGTGAAATTTGACTCATAACTCTCTGATTGGTGGATTAAGTAACCAATCAGAGAGTTATGAGTCAAATTACACAGAGTGAGAAAATTCCAAAGAACTTTCCCATGCTGTGTAAAATGACACAGAGCACTCTGATTGGTGGATTTCAAACCAACCAATCAGAGTGCTGTGACAGGTAAATGTAGAGACTTACCTGTCAGTCTCTTCATTTACCTGTCAGAGCACTCTGATTGGATGGCTTACACCCACCAATGCTCTGAGCCTAATTGCAGGGTGGGGCAAGGCTTTATAAGTTCAGTCTGCTCAGTTTACTGCGTTGATGATATTGGTCTTACTTAACCAAGCTTCAACTCATGCTTGAGTGATAGCTGTAAAGTTGGATCAATGGTGTTGTATAGTAAGTAGACATGTCCGAATGTCCGAAGTGCCGAATTCCCAAAGTTCTGAAATTACCGAATTTCCAAAGTGTCGAAGTTCCGAAGTGCTGACGTTCCGAAGTGTCAAAGTGCCGAAGCACAGTATTGCCTAAGTACTAATATAGCCAGGATTCAGCTGTAAGCATTTGCAACACTTACAACAATGAAGCAACATACATTCATATAAAATGTAAGTTACTTAGCCTGTCATGTAATGACAGGAATGAATAAGTAGATAACTCCCTAATTCCCACGGTATCAGGGAGCTATCTACTAAAAGGCTGAAAGACCTAAATTGGTCTTTCAGCCAAATTTACTAATACTAAGTAAAGATTACTTAGTATTAGTAAATTATGCCTCTACTCGCTATACAGTAAAAAAAAAAGGGACCTATTGCCCCCCCCAAACCCCACCCCTGAGCGGCGGGTGGGGGGCCCGAATGTAAAATAATGGGGGGGACCTATTGTCCTCCCCCCGGGCCCCCACCCCTGAGCGGCGGGTGGGGGTCCTAAATCAGAATAAGGGGGGGACCTAATGTCCTCCCTCCTGGCCCCCACCCCTAAATTATAATAAGGGCCACAGGCTGCTCACTGTTTACTAGACATGCCCCTACTCGCGGTATAGTGAGTAGGGGCAAAATTTACTAATACTAGTAATTTTTACTTAGTATTAGTAAATTTGGCAGAAAGACCAATTTAGGTCTTTCAGCCTTTTGGTAGATAACTCCCTAATACCGTGGGAATTAGGGAGTTATCTACTAAGCGGCTGCAATAGAAATTCCGAAGTGCCGAAGTTGCCGAATTTCCAAAGTGCGAAAGTCACGAATTTCGGAATACCGAACCGGAAATTTTCCCCATGCACATGCCTAATAGTAAGGAAACTCCTCGGAGGGTATGAGGGAGTTGAGACTTGGGGTAGCAGAGGTGTGTGGTGCCAATAAGTCTATGGTTAGTCTTTGTTTAAGGAAGATTTCCTTGTGACGATACCAATGTGTTTGGCGCCATGCTGTAAATGGTGGAGATTGGAAAACCCAAGTAAAAACCCCTCTGCAAATCTTGTCTATAAGTGTGTTTACAGCTGATGGTTCTGTTGTGCTGACTGTAAGTGAGGGCATGCTATATTCCTTGAAAGTGTAGCTCTGGAGCTTTAGTAAATCTACTACAAGTCTGGAAGAGTGATGAGTCAGTAGTGTTGAAAATGCATTGGTGTGTACAGATGGTGAGTACGTTTTTTGTAAGTTGTATTGGGACACATGGTTTGTCATGTACCCTGAACCATTTGAACATATATGCAACAGTCTATATGCAATGCAACAACTCATACCAATTGTCTCTGGTAGTTCAGAGGTGCTGGTACCTGGAGCCTGAGAGTTTTCGTCCGTTTGTTTGGGACAAAATCCCTTCTGTATGTGTACCTGCACAAATAAACATCTCTACATATTCCAAATGCCAACACAACCAAGGGATGGTCAGTTCCCGATTTAACTGGAATCCCAGGATCTGACCATCACAGATACATCATCATACATATATATGCTTTGTTTCCCCAACGTGCTGGGATCATATGTGCAGGGTTAACGTCTTGTGTGTCAGAAGAATTGATTGTACCAGGTAACCGAGTTTCGGTTCGTGCTGGTTGTACAGTAGCGTGAGGCCCAGCCTTGTGAGGGCTGTGGTGACCGACTCGAGATTGCCAGTCTGTCGTAAATTTTTTGGCTCTTGAGTTTATGAGTGAGGCTAGCATGGGTGTTATCTGAGTTGGTGTTGTTGGGGCTTCCCCTGCCTCCGTGTTGGGCGTTGATGTGTGGAGGAGTTTGAATAACTCTGCTTTCCTTGCTGTGGCAGGGTAGGGGATTTGTCGCCTCCTTAGGTCGGTGGTAATGTGTGGGATCGTCCAGGATCTGATTGCTGCTGGACTAGCAACATCACCTCTGCTTGAAGGTGTATCAATTCTAGCCGGGGTGCTAGGAAGAGGTGATTCTTCACCATCTTTTTTAGAAATACTTAAATAACAATTAAGATTGCAATTATTATTTGTACCCAGGGGTCTTGTACTGGCTTGCTAGCTAAGCCGTAAGGCAAAACGATTAGGCTTGGTGTTTTTTGGTGACTGGTGAGGTCCTGCTAGTTGCCAAGTGGCTTGAGAGGCTCTATGCGTTGGCACGAAGGGAAGTTTTGTGGCTACCGAACGGTGTGGCAGGATGTTGGCCTCTCGGTGACAGTAACCAGAAAATAGGAAGGGGAGTGACAGGTGAGGCCTTCTCTATGATACAATGCGAGGCGGCTAGCTCACGAGTGGCCCGAGGGGTGTATGCCTCCGAGTGTGAGGCAGGGTGTTGGCCTCGCGGGACCACTAACTGAAGTGTAATGCAGAGAAAAAAAAGGGGGTAATACCTATTGGGCCCTAGAACCCTAATTGCCAGTACGCTATTACTATTCCAGGGAAGGTAAGAGATGGATAACTATGTGAGCAGGTGTATGTACCTGGTAGTATGGTATTGAACCTGACAAGCCGTATAGGTTTTTTAGTAGTAACTGTAACCTGAATGGATAAAACCGTATAGCATAAGGAAATATCGCATAGACCAAGCTTATCTTACATACGTACAGTATATGTGAAAAGTGCCGTGATGTGTAAATATTAAACATCGTAGCCATACTCGTTAAATATGTATCAATCTTAACCCATTAAGTGCCGTATATACAAGTGAAAAAGTGGTCTGTCCCCACCTTGTATGTTGTATGTCCCCTTGCTAGGGGAAAGTCTGTTGTGTGAGCAGCGTGCTGTGAAAAATGTATGTGAACTATATTACCAGTTACGTATATACAGACGCGTCTGCTACTGTGTAATAATATATGTATTTATACCTGATGTTGATATACTACTTGTTATGTGAATTGTTGTATGCCTTATTGAATGGTAGGGGTCAGTGAACATGGTGTTGCAAAATGCAAGTGCACTGGAGATCTGCCGAGTGCCCTATAGGTGGCAGTGTAGTTGGATACTGATTGGTATGTGAAATGTTGTTTGTCCGTTGACCTATAGGGGTCAGTGTTTTGGTGTTTGTAAAATCCCATGAAAATTGTCAATGTACTTGACAGACCTGTAGGTGGCAGTGTTGGTAGAACCACTGTTGGTCTTGATGTGAAATGTAAATTTTATGGGAAGACAGGAGGCTTCATATTTGCTTTACTTTCTTTACTGTAACTCCCAGCAGCAAAGAAACAGTTAACAGTAAGTAAAAAAAAATGTAACCAATCAGAATGTACAATAGAGTATGACCAGTCACCAGGCTCCTCCCAATACCTCTTTCTTTGCTGCTAGCCTCCCAGGTGAGTCTATTCCAAGTACAGCATATATACAATTCCCATATATGTATATGTTAACATGATTTAAATTCAACTCTACTTCACTACAAGACATACTAGGCTTAGTAATGTCATTATTTATTTAAATCTCACAAACAGATTGTTTTCTCACACACACTGTTCCTTTAAATTTTAAACCGCCACCTGCTCCCTTCCATTACGGACAGAAACCGCATTAGTAATCTGATCGCGGTTTTCTGGCCGGCGGCCATCCAGTGAGGTTTCACTGGATATTAACTTCTTACACCTATAAGTTTTTTTTCTAAATACTAATAAATGTGCCTCTGATTACTCAGGCAGTATCACCGCCTACATCCACCACGACCGTTCCCCCTATCGTCTCAATAGCGACGGGTCCGTACTTCCGCTGCCATTTTCCCCTCCTTAATTGCGCAGGCTTTCTCCCGCGCTTTACCGCTGACATTCTGATCGTTGGTTGCAGCTTGTTCTCTGCTCTCCTCAGTGGCTCTCCAGTGCCATCTTCTGGTCGTTCAGGTAAGTACACCCAATACATGGAAATAAATATTTTAATAAATATTTTAAGTAAACACCTCTTCTTGTGGATTGCTCATATTAAAGTGATCTCAATCTTTTTTATTGCAGACTACTTTTAAACACCTAAATCCTTGCATAAGAGGGTGAACCCATCCAGGGCCGGCGCTACCTGTTAGGCGGCTGCAGCTTTACCCGGGCTGCTGCGTTCATGAGGGCGCACCGCCCGGGCGCAGCATGAGGAGAAGGGCTGACAGGAGGGAGAAGAGAGTGACAAGGGAGGGGGGGAGAAGAGAGTGACAAGGGAGGGGGGAGAGATTGACATCCATATACAAAATTGACTCAAAGCTCGCTGAACTAGGCACTAAAGAGCTTGGCCCTGAGGCACAAGGCATGCTTTTTGGAGACAAGTTTATAAAGCAGTTGAGCAACACGTTGCCGTGTTTACGACGCTTACCAAAGCGCAATCCTCTTTACGCAAGGTGTTTAGGACCCAACGTTTTTCTGGGAGAGCCAGCCATTACAGAGGCTGGTCGGCTGGCAGAGCTGCCTTCACAGGCTACAGGCCTCGACCTTCAGAACACTGGAACTCGGGCAATACCCGTTTCCACCACAAACACTTCTTCCCCTCTCGTGGCTCTATTAGAGGACGTGGATCTGCTTCCCTCCGCGGTCGCACTCCTACAGGTAATGGACTCTCATTTTTTTCATATACCTATCGCAGGCCGATTAATCCATTTTTCCCAACAGTGGTCTCGGCTCACATAGGACCCGTGGATCCTTCAGACCGTGTCTGGCTTCCACCTAGAATTTACAGAGAACCCAGTTCAAATGTCTTTACCTGCCCCCCTCAGAATGTCTCAAATGGATGACATGTCCCTTCATGTTGAACTCGACAACCTAGTCTCCAAGGGTGCCGTCGAACAATCCCTCAGCCCATGAGGTTTTGTGAGCAACATGTTTCGAGTCAAGAAAAAGTCGGGAGAGTTCCGACCTGTCATCAATCTAAGAGAGCTGAACGAATTCATCAAATACAGACATTTCAAGATGGAGGGCATCCATCTACTACGAGACCTCCTCTGCAGGGAAATTGGTTCTCCCGCTTCGACCTCAAAGATGCGTACCTCTTTACCAATCACGCCAGAACACCGCACCTTCCTCCAATTTCATTGGCGCATAACACTATGGCAGTTCACCTGTCTCCCCTTCGGACTGTCCTCCGCACCCTGGTGTTTCACCAAACTAATGAAACCGGTGATGGGACTACTCCGCTCACAAGGGATTCGGTCCATCATATACTTGGACGATATCCTTCTCATGGCTCAAGACGAGGAGACTCTACGTCTCCATACAGATATGACTTTGGCTCTCCTCCAGAATTTGAGTTTTGTCATCAACCTGCAAAAATAATCTCTAACTCCGCCCCAGACGATACAGTTTCTGGGATTTCAGATAGATTCGATTCAGGCAGTTCTACAACTCCCTGCTACGAAAATCATAACCATAAAAAAGGACATCCGGAGATTGCTGGCTTCACCATATCTCTGACTCAAGGATTTAGCCCGCACAATTGGATTACTCTCCGCCTCAATCCAAGCAATATTTCCAGCCCCACTACACTATCGGGCAATGCAACGTTTGAGAACACACTACTTACATTGTTCAACATCTTACGAACAACAGATTTTCCTCACAGACGAAGTCCAATTGGAACTCCACTGGTGGCTTCAACATATGGAAGCCTGGAATGGAAGGGCTATCTTCAGCCAACAACCCGATTTCATTCTGGAATTAGACACCAGCCTCCTTGGATGGGGTGCCACCTGGTCCGAACGTTCTACCGGAGGCCTCTGGTCCCCATCAGAACAGGCTCTTCACATCAATTGCCTCGAATTAATTGCTGGTTCTTTCGCGATCCGCAGTTTTGCCGAGGAAGCCTACAACTGCAGTCTTGTCCTGAGGATGGACAATGTCTCAGCAGTACGATACGTGAACCGCCTAGGTGGCTCCCGATCAAAAATGCTATCAGATCTGACAAAGGAATTATACCAATTCTGCCTGGACAGGAATATCTCCCTTCGTGCGGAATATCTCCCAGGCTCCGACAATCTCGTCGCAGATTGGTTCTCCCGCCACTGGTGGGATTCCAGTGACTGGCAACTGGACCCACAAATTTTTCACCATCTACAGGTCCTGAGAGGGCTATTCAACCTGGACCTGTTTGCATCTCGCCTGAACCGTCAAACGGACGCATTCTTCAGCTGGCTCCCAGACCCAGTTTCCCTGGCAGTGGATACCTTCCTTCAACCGTGGCCAACATCCGGAGCAAATGCCTTTCCCCCTTTCTCCATGATCCCACGCACGGTACAATACCTCAGAACACGGCGTCACCATAACTCTGGTAACCCCACTATGGCGAACCCAGCCATGGTTCCCTTATCTTCTGGAGATGTCAGTGGACTATCCCCTACTCCTAACCACCTCTTACAACTTCCTCAGGGACCCTTCAGGCAACTTCCATACACTAGCACTACAAGGCCACCTTCGGTTAGTGGCTTGGACCATTTCAGGGGACCCTGGAACGTCTCTGGCCTTTCGGCTGCTGCTCGAGGACTACTAAGGGACTCTTGGGCCCCAAGAACAAGACGCTCTTATCTCTCAGTGTGGCAACGTTGGAATAGCTGGTGCTTGGAGAGGGACGTTGATCCCTTTTCAGCCTCTTTGATTAACATTATGAACTTCCTGGCATCACTCTTTGAACAGGGTAAGTCCTATCGGTCAATTAACGTTTTCCGTTCAGCCATTTCGGCAGCTCATAGCCCCGTTGACAACTCCGCGGTTGGTAAACACCCCTCCATATGTAGACTTTTGCGAGGCATCCGCCTCGCGAGACCCCCGGCTCCCAAATATAATCAATTTTGGGATGTTACTATGGTATTATCCTTTTTGGAGACTTGGCCCCCTACTGGAGAACTCTCTCTTTGACAACTGTCGGCCAAACTGGCACTACTGCTCTGTTTGGTATCATTTAGAAGAGTTTCGGACATCAGAGCATTTGACAATCATGCCGTGGACTTTACCCCAGAGGGAGTGCATTTCTCCATTACCCGACGCATCAAAACCAATTCATCTACAGTAAGCTACCCTTACTTTCACGTCAAACCCATGCTCTGCGTAGCTAGTTGCGTCTGACACTACATCCTTCGCACTAAAGACCTTAGACCACAAACGGGCCCCCTACTGGTGTCCTACATTCGACCTCACAAGCCAGTGTCATGCCCCACGATTGCTCGTTGGATCAAATGGCTTCTAGCCCTAGCAGGCATCGATCCTTTTTTTGGTGCTCACTCGGTGAGAGGCGTGGCCGCCTTGTCTGCATTTACATCTGGGGGCTCCCTAACGGAGATCCTCACCTCCGCATTTTGGTCCAGTAAATCCACCTTCAGAACCTTCTATTTTAGACAATCTCCTCATGTATCTAATTCCATCATATCATCGCTTTAAAACAGAAAATATGAAGCCTAATGTCTTGCCATAGAATTCGGGATTAGAAAACCTCATGGAGTAATCAGGTAAAATGGCGTCTGGATGACCCGGAAGTGGAAATCATTCTGATGCTGACCTCAAGCGATTTGGAGTCAGGTGAGGGGTGTCCCTTATATAGGGGAGTGAATTAATTTAAGCCCCTCCCACAAATACAGGCCAAACGGCCTTAATACAAATATATATATAATTTTATTTTTTTAGTTTTTTTACTGTGACTGCTTTATAACTTTTTACAACTTTTTTCACCAGCAGGGATACTGCCTGTCAGCACAGACAGTCCCCCTGCAGGCAGATACATGGACACCTATTGCAGCGATGGGACCGCTCTGTCTCGCCGAGGGGAGACTGCATGGGCTGCACACTGGGAGCAACGCCGATCGCCACCAGGGAAACGACAGCGACTGGGTGAGTAAATATCTCCATTATGATGGTTCAGGACCGTCACTGGTCCTCAAGGGGATTTTTCCGATGACGGTTCTGAACGTCACCGGCCATGAAGGGGTTAAACACAGAGACTCTGTACAAATGTCAACCCCTGATGAAGCGAGTATGACCTTAGAAACTAGTAAGCACCTTTTCAGCATCTGCCGCCAAAATTACTGAGTTGTAGTGGAACGCAGGAGGAGAGAGCAGTGGAAAGCAGGCAGCACTTTACACAAACTGACATCTATCTTTCAATATGCAGTATGTGGGCCGAACTTGTACAAAATTAAAAGAACGTATTTTTAATATAAAAAATAAATAAAAACATATAGTCCCCATCCATTGCAATACATGTGCCAAATTTTGTTGGAAAGCTTTTAATTTTATAGGTTCGGAAAAAATAGATATGTATTGGAGGGGTGGGAATATAATGAAAAAGTTAGCACAGCATGAAACGTATTGGATAAACACGCTAAAATGCCTCCAACCAAGGGGGTTAAATGTAGCTATAGATCTCTGGTGCTTTCTGGAGTAAGCCTTTTTCTACCTTCTCCTTTTTCTTCTTTTATTTTTGATATATAAATAATTATTATGTATTTTAAGACACCATGTGTTTAGGAATTCATTCTACATGGTATAAAATTACAGTCTCTCTCTATAAGGATATATATTACATATGGTACAGTTCTGTATGGGAGAAGAAAGTCCTTTGGAATTGAAAGAAAAATACTCTTTTGGATTCATCCTGAACATATTTTTTTTTTTAATAAATAAAGTATATTTTATTCCATTTATATTTTACTTCCATCTTAAGATCAAACATTATACATATTTCAATATGGAGTGTACAGTTCCTTCTTACTTCCATCATAGCTGTTCCAAAAAATATGTATAACTTTTGATGTATTTTTTTTTTTTTCATGTGGGATCTATTAGGCTCTTTTATATACAGACTATAGTCAGTAACCTTTCCTCCCCCCTCTCCCATATGTCCTGTTCGCCCACTCATTACCAGAATTGTTGCAGAAATATAGTGAACTTCCTTGAAGTGGAACGCATGGTGAATTGCATGTGCCACTATAGAACTCCAGTGGACATCTACATGAGGTTGGAACACATGCGTGGAACGCATGACGTCACCGCGCTTGGAACGCGATGACAGACAAATACAAAGCAGGAAGTAATCACGGGAAGATCGTGATCAGCCGGACAGGAACAGAAGGAACCTATAGGAGGAATATTTGAACTGGTGGTGGGGGGTATATATGTGTGAGGGAAGGGATGTATATTTATGAAATTATGTAATTTTGTATATGGATATATATACACACATTTCATATTATTTATATATACATAGTGGTATATAATTTCATTCTAAGTGTATATATCAAAATACAATTAGAATAAAATTACACAATTGTTTTATTATTTATATATACACACTATCTATACACACACACACACACACACACACACACGTGTGTGTGTAATTTAATTATAAGTATTTTTATATTAATATATGTATATATAAAAATACACTTAGTTTGACATTATGTATGAGAGAGAGAATATATGTATATTTATCATTTTATTTTTTTTATTTTTTTACTGTGACTGCTTTATAACCTTTTAGAACTTTTCACCAGCAGGGAGACTGCCTGTCAGCAGACAGTCCCCCTGCAGGCAGATACATGGACACCTATTGCAGCGATGTGACCGCTCTGTTAGAGCTATCTCATGGCCGCAAATTTGATATAACCCGTTTGCATTTTAAATATTCAATTGTTTAGTGAATATACCCCTTTTCCTTCTTATTTAGCCTTTACTAAGTGGATGTATTCCTTTAATACCATTTCTCACATATTCCTGGGTCAAGCAGTGAAACTACTACTTGCTATTTAACTTATTCTCTTCTAGCCTTTGGTGGGGGCTTTTCATAACTCACGGGTTGTATTAGGAGATTTGGTATATGTATTGATTCTACTCTCTACTTTGCACTTTATTGCCATATCCTGTATAGCTCATCTCCCTACCCAGTGTTTCCCAGGACGGTACTATACCATTGTACCACCAAGGATTTTTGCTAATTTTACTCTATGACTGTAGAATGTTTAAAAACATTTTTTTTAAAAAGGGTGACACGTTTGGCTCAGTTGACACAGTTTGCAATCATATGGGCTTCAGTTACACCTAAATCCAACACTATTACTTCTGAAGCTCAGTAGAAGCAAGCCACAATCAGAAACGGAAAAACACAGCAGTTACTATCGCTCAATCACAGACCACGTTTTACAGAATAGTTTTATTTTGGCATCAGAATGAAATGTTTCTCACGGTAACATGAGGAAAAGAAAGCCAGTAGATTTAGTGTGAAGTGAAACTAAAATGAACAAAACAAAAAATATGAAATTAAAATTCACAGGGGCTGAAAGATACAGCATCAAGTTTAAACCTCTACATGAAATCAGAGTATGTACATACAGCCACATGTAAGATTCAGTCACAAAGATTGGGGATTGGCAGAGAAACAGCAGTCATGTCAAGAACACAAGTGTTTGCAAATTTTGTGACCACAGTAGAGGCCTGCAATACATTTTTAAAGCCTTTTGTTGGCAAAGTCATTAATGCATTAGTGATAGGACAATAGATTACAGAGTTCTCTAAAGGGCCTAGAAAAGTCAAAACAGGGCAATACATTTAGGAATATATGCACTAAATTGTGCCAATGATAATGCTCCAATACTGTTAGGGAATTTTGACATCAAACAGGCATTTTTTATTTTTTTTTAAAGGATAATGACATGCTGGCTTTAATGCACTTGTGTATAACCATTTCAGGCTTAAATTAGCAGGCCATAGATTATATTCACTGTTAAAAACCATTTTTTTAACTAGATATAGGCAAGTATTCCATTACACCTACAAGTTGTGCCCACTAAAAAAATATTGTTCCATGATGGAAATATACAGATGCTCACCAATCTGTCATTTGAATTAATGGGGTCATTATTTTGGTATTTTCATAAATTATGAAGAAAAAAAAAGTGAGTGTGTGAGCAGGGGGCGGGAAGGGGGCAAAAAACACATACAGATCCACAAGAGATTTTCTTATCCCTATTTCTTAACCACACATCTGGAAAAAAACAAAGATTCTGTATTTAAATGAAAGTGGATACACAGCTCTCTCAAATGTTTGAATATGACAGCAGGTCAATACAGATGGATAAAAATGCTAGATTGATTGGAGGTAGGCACAATACAATATTTCACAGGCTTTCACTTTAACTGTCCTGCAGCAGTGTATAGAAACAAGCATTCAGACACAGACAGATAAAAAAAAAAAAAATCCCTGTAAGAAGTAAAGTGCCTTAAAACAAATGTTTTTGCAAACATGTCCTCATGTAACTGTTTTTAGATATCTTTCAATTAACAGAGCTAAGTTAATAATCTTCTACCTAACTATCAGAGATCTGCCACAGTAGTAGAAATATCCTAAAATAAAAAGGTCTTTTGGAAGGGTTCAGAGGAAATATTTAAAGGATAATGCTGTACACCATAACAAAAGAAACCCAAATCTGCACAAAGCTGTAGATCAAACGGTTTTTCATAATCTTTCCATCCAATTCTAAAAACTTTAGAATACAAACAGAATTTGATATAAAAAATAAAGTTTGAATTACCATAATATTAGAGCTACAGTTTTAGCATAAATCAAAATTTGTTAACTTTAGAAGTTACTTATTGTTTCTTATCTCTATTAGATCAAAATTTGGAATTTTCCATTTACAATAGAGAGGTACATCTCCTAAAACTGAGTGCAGGTCACCTGGTGTCTAATACCTCATATTTTCTTTAACTGCGCTTTTAATACTTGCAAACTCCATTCTCACACACTGCGTTTTTTTGTGTTTCCACTTAGAGCACAGTTTCTATATATCAATATGAATTCTGTACTAGCAATGACCATATAAGAACAGGTTATTAAATAACATCAGAAAATAAAATATGTAAGGACGAAAGAAATAGGATTTGTTGGTTTTTTTTTTAGGTTTATCTTATGCAAAGCTTGCTTTCTTTATAATAGTTTATGGGTTAAAGGTTTGTGTGAACTCATGGTAAACCCTGATAAGTATACACTGATCAGGTTACTTGCAGTTGGAATGTTATCTTATATTACTAAAATGGCAACACCAGAAGCAGATAAGCAATCAGTGAAGCCATATTACTCGCATTTAATTTGAGAAGGCGCTATAATCCCCCAAAATTTAAATTTTAACCACCCAACTGTTCAATGGTTTCTGGAGAGAATTGTATACACACATACCAAGTTTTCCTAAAAAGAAAAGACAATGATATCACTTTAA